>OU015492.1:161010139-161197639 GCA_907164885.2 Dolomedes plantarius
CTTAAGGGTAATAATTATTGTAACGTTAAATCATGTAATGTCTGAATAAATTGTTGTTAAGTTTAAAAATATAATTGTCAAGCCTTTTCTTTAGGTCATTTGAATTTAAGTGTTATTTTTCATTTGCCCTCATTTTAATTCTATGGCAGCAAGTTTTATTTCTGATTGGAGAGGTTGTTTTTGGGGTCAATTTTTAGGTCGTCTCCTTTGACGGGAAGTCGTTTTCTGAAAGCTGCTTTAATTTAATTTAATCTTGAAGCAGTCACAACATACCAAAGCCTTCTCTGACTCTAGTGATGCCAAGTGCTGCAAGTCAATAAACAAATGGGCATGAAGACTGAAAATATGTCAATGCGATAACAGAATAAAATATATAAATTAAATAAGAAAATTGTATTTCAAATAATATGGATAATTATTTTCCTTACTTTATGAAAATTTTAATTAAATTTGATAATTTAGTATAATAATGATAAAATATGATAATTTAATTTAATAAACAAAAAATATGGTAATTTAATATAATAAAGATAAAATATGGTAATTTTATATAATAAAGATAAAATATAATAATTTAATACAATTAAATTATTTGTTTATAAAACTAAAACTGCCAGTTTAAGTGCAACTCGTCTAATGTATCAACTAACAGTCTGAGCTAACCATTATTTGGCAATATGACATATAAATGTTTAAAAATTTTTAAATTTAATCTATTTACATAAATGCGGAACTTTAGGGAAAATACATGTTTTGAGGCAAGTATCATAAGTTTCACTTTTATATAATTTCCAACTTCTTCCAGTCAATTATCTATTACGTTTGGAGTTACGTCAAGAAAATTAACTTTATTCCGATTATAACTACATTTTATAACCTCTAAATCAAAAGTTGATATATTCTATCTATGATAATATCGTATTTACATACTTACTTACACACACACACACACACACACACACACACACACACACACATATATATATATATATATATATATATATATATATATAGATATCTCGTATAATCTCATATTCGTAATTATGAAGGTATAAATTAACTAAGATACTATATGCATTACCACCTTGATGTGTATGTAGATATTACTAGTATTATGCAGTATGTAATTCTGAGTGATGACACAATTTAATAACTTGCTAAATGCGGCCATAGAAAGATTGTTCTATAGTTTAATACCTATGTATTGACATTTAATCACTCCTTTAGGCCTAATATAGGTATCACTGAATAAATAGATTTTCAAATTAGGTTTCTAACTTATGTTCATCAGTGTGACTATATGTATTTAGTAACGTAAAATAATTATCTGTAATTATATTATTTTTTAAAAAAATTCATTACATATTTATTTAAAATACTAGGTAATTTTTTAAAATTTTCGATGGTAGTATAAGTATTAAAGTCGCATAGATATTTCTATGTATAAAATGTCTCTTTATCCATCTTAGAGTTTTTTTAAAGTTCACAAATAGGTTATTCGGAGTAAAGATGAATCAACGTATCTGAAAAATAGAATATTTATGTACAACATATTTACATGCAGTCATACCTCTATTTAACGAACCTCTCTTTTGCGAATTTTTCTATTTTGCGAACTTTTCCTTAAAAGTAAGACCATTTTGCGAATTTATTCGTAAAACCTTCGTAACCTCCAAATAGCAAAGTGCATTCTCTTTTAACGAACTTTTTCTTGTGAACCAAAATTTTTTCTCCATATTTCTCAAAATATTTCTGAACATTTCCAATTTATTCTTTCTTTTAACCCCCTAACTCACCGAGAGCAGTAAAATCACGGTCATTCTTTGCATTTCATCCGGGAAGTGCAACCTTCCCCCCCCCCCCCCCACTGTCCACTTCCCGAGAAAAATTTTCAATATCCCCCTTTCACTCCCAATGGAGCTGTCTCGTCTCCTTGAACTAGTCTCCCGTTTTCTATATTGTTGAACAGAGTCATGCTGGTAATTTCGGTTCTTGTAGCCGGTGTCAAAGCAAAAGTGATTGAGCATCAAAGAAAAAATTTAATTCTTCATGAGGTGGATCAAGGCGTAAAAAAAAAGGATATTTATTTAAAATTTGGTATTCCTCCAAACAGCTTATCAACCATATTAAAATAATCGTGATAAGATACAAAATTATGATTCACTGAAATCTTGTTCAAAACGTTTTAAAACATGTATCTATGAAGATGTGGATGAGGCAATTTTGAAGTGGATGCACACAATGCGAGATAAAATGTTCCGATCTCTGGGCCTTTCATAATTGAGAAAGTTCTTCAATTTACGAAGGCATTGGGATACAAATAATTTCGACGAAGCAATGGATGGCTTGAAAAATTTAAGAGAAGACACGAAATTATAGCAAAAGTATTCAATATCTGGTGAAAGTAAAGACGTTGATGATAATAACAGTGTAAATTGGGTAACGGAGACACAGTAAAATCTTAAATGACTATAAGCCAGAAAACATCTTTAATGCGGATGAGACCGCTTTATTTTTTCAATGTTTGCCTCAAAAGACATTAACATTTAAAAAGGAAAAATTCTTTGGAGGAAAGCAAATCAAAGCAAGTTTAACTGTCATATTAGGAGCAAATATGACTGGACATCCGAAATTGAAACCATTACTTATCGGAAGAAGCAAAAATCGAAGATGTTTAAAAGGCGCAAAATCTTTGAAGGTTAATTAAAACTTAGCAAAAAATCTTGGATGACGTCAGAAATTTGTGAAAAATTAGTTCAAATGTTGGAAAAACTTATAATTGTAGAGTGTCGAAAAATTACACTCATTTTTGACAATTGTCCCACCTATCCGAAAGAAATCAACCAAAAACTGAAAAATATTACCGACTTTTACTTGCCTCCAAACACTACATCAAAACTGCAGCTAATGGATTAAGGGGTAATAAAAAATTTCAAAATACACCATGGCAATAGAATGGTGCTGTAAGTTATCACTGCGCTTGAGAACAATTAATCCATGTCAAAGATCAACTTATGGGGAAGCAATTGCAGAAATTTCCAAAGCATGGAACTATGATGTCACAGATTGTACTATTCGCAGCAGTTTTGCCTTAGCTGGATTCTTTGTCAGCAATGAGAATTCAACATGTACGGAGGACGATATTCTCTGAGAGGAACTTAAAAAATGTGGACACAACTAAGGGAAAAAGAAGAAATTAACGATTATGTGCTGATTAATGATTTTCTTTCCCTTGATTCTGAAGCTGAAACCTTGGAAACACTAACTGTATTGGATATTTTGGACAGTGTGAAAAATAAAAACAATGCAGCAATGAATTGCGATGAAGACGAAGATGATGAAAATGGAAATGATCATGATGCAGAAATCAACAAACCTTCCTATACTGAAATGCTAAAATCATTTGAAACAATCCGACGCGGGTTACAGTTTGGAGAAAATACGCCTGAAGGGGTTTTTGGCGCACTGCTAAGATGCAAGACGTATTATGAGAGAAAACGCTTTTTCAAACCAAAAAACTCAGAGAAAATTAACAGACTATCAGTAACAAAATTTAAGGACGCGTTTGGTAATGTATGCTTAAAATTACTTATTATAATAAATGCAATAATGTCATTAAAATTCATTAATTTTAATATATTTTTTTAAAATTGAAAATACAGTGTATTCCCGGACAATGTTTTGTTTTATTCTCGTTTACTTTTAAAATTTCTTTTTGATGGGTAAAATAATAAAACAAATAGATATTAATTTACAAAATAAAGGTGCTATTAATTACTTTTTTAATAATATTGAGTGTTTATGAATTTAAGATATGTTTTTTGTAGTATAAAGTATTTTAAAAGGTGAATCTCTATTTAACGAATTTTTCATATAGCGAACTTTTTTTCGGGATTTAGTGACTTCGTTAAATAGAGGTCCGACTGCATATTTTCGCTCCAAGCCCTCATTTTGTATAGGGTGTCGAAAACAGCGATTTTATTGGTCATAATCATCTTAACGTGACCTTCAAAGAGATTCCCTCTCTGCATTGTATATGTTAACCAAACAGTTACTTCTAGAGATTTTGATTAAAGCTTTTATGTAAAACAAGGGATAGTTTAAAGGATTAAGCAAATACATTTAAAATGTTACACGCAATAATATGTGAAATATTATATTTATAAAGCTCTTTATTTATATCATTTAAATTTTATTATAGCTCCTCTCTGTTCCCAGTTTCTAGTGAAAATTCCTTTTCTTTCCAGTCGCTTTGGTTTCCAAGTCAAATTTAGACAAGTTTAATCTTGAGACTCCCCCCTTTATTTTCCGTCTTGTGTTTTGATCGTTTTCTGACCATATATGGAATGAGCGTGAAACGTAAATTGTGCTCTTCTACATTTTCTTTAATTACAAATATGCAAAGCTTAGTTTTCCTTCCACCTCTGTCCAACTAATTAAGTGTTAAACCACTCAGAGAAATTAGAACTTTAAGTCCCATTGATAAGCAAGTAAAATACTCAGATCTGGCAGTGAATATACAAAACCCGCTTAGTTTACTTAAAAGTTTAAAATATCAAAATCTACTTTTTATAGAGACGGTATGTAAACACTGCCAATCCATTTGAACTAGGGGGCAGTTAGGACCCGAGGTAGCCTAGTCGTAGCGCGGGCTTTCGGTGCTGAGGGTGTTCAGATCGAATCTCGTTAAGTGCCATGAAATACCTCTGTCTAGGTCGGATATAGGCACGTGAAATCCGTAGACCGGAAAGTCCCTCTATGAGGTCAGAGAGAGTGGGAAAGGGTACAGCCCCCCCTCTCGGATTTCCCCCCTCAGGTTGCTCGATCAAAATGGAAATGGCACCTGGCGAAATCGTTCTTCGACCCTTCTGGTATCATTATAAACTGGAGCTGCACACCTTAGCCCACTAGCCTATATGGATTTGGTCTGGAATACTTCCGGCCAGGGTGCACTAAAAGCAACCAAAACAAGACAAAACAAAACAGAAAGCAGTCAAAAAATGCAGATACCGGTAGAGCATCGTTTTTACGTCAAGGAATATGACAATAACAGATGAATAAAATTATAAAATCAGAAATCAACATCCAAATAAAAAAAAATTAAAGTAAAAATACAAAAAAGAAGTTATGAGAGTATGTAATGAGGTAAATAAATAAAAAAAAATTAATATTGTAAACTATAGAAATAACACAAAAATATTGCACAGTAAAAACAGTAAAACATACAATGAATGTAATAAAATTACCAAATTAAATAATTAGAGAACAAATAAAGCAAAATATAAAAATATTTTGAAGATAATATACAGGTATTCCTCGACTTACGAACCGAGACATTGCTCGTAAGTTGATTTGGTCGTAAGTCGAGTTTCAAACATTTTTTTTTATTATTATATGTACATATATTTTTTACTTTCATACATACATACGCAATTTAAAATGCATTGTATTTTATTTAGAAGACATAAATTATCCTTCGCCATCACTACTTATTACGTTAGTACAATCTTGTGGTTCAGAATTTGCGACAGAAGATACGTTGCAAGTTTCTTTAACAAAGTTATCCAAGGGAGTTTGAACAGTTTACATCTTCTTTTTCTTGTATATTTCCTGGTAGCAAGCCAGATTTTCCTGACACTTGTGAATCTCTCTTCATCTGGATCCATTGCTTCTAATTGTTGTAGCACTAATTGTTGTAATATAGTGAAAAGCTGAAGCCATCTCTTTCAAAACAAATTTTTTTATTGTACCTCGGCTTGTTCGTTTGTTTCATTTCTAAGTATATTACTTTTTTTTTTGGGGGGGGGGGATAAGTGGGACTTTTACTATTTCCAGCCATACTGGGAATAAAATTATGTATGCACTTAACTTCATATATAAAAGTCGAACCACTACATATTTAACAATACAAAATAGTTTGTAATATTTTTATGTAATAATAATGAGAAGCGACGACTGCGCACTTGTTTATTAACTCTCGAATGAAGGTTTATTTGATTTATTATGTGGAAATCGAAAATATCGCATCATAAATTTTTAATATTGCGTCATAAATTTCTGCAGTATTGCAGAATATTACATCATATTTTTTAATACTTATGTAATATATAGAGGTATGTACTGTACATTCGAGGAACAATAATTTTGAGGAAAAATAAGTAAAGAAATAAATAAAAATTTGGCCGTAAGTGCGAGCGGTCGTAAGTGGAGGAATACCTGTAATGGGAAACATAAAGAAAAATTGAAATTACATAATAAAGTAAATAAAAATACAAATAAAAGAAAACCAAATTTAAAAAAGAAAATAAGGAAAAGTAAAATATAGAAATAAAATATTAAAAATATATAATTAAGAATTAAATATAAATATAATTAAAATTAAGAAATGAGTTATTTTTTAAATTGCGCCATAAATTTGTGCAGTATTGCAGAATATTACATGATATTTTTTAATACTTATGTAATATATATAGGTATGTACTATACATTCGAGGAACAATAATTTTGAGGAAAAAGAAGTAAAGAAATAAATAAAAATTTGTCCGTAAGTGCGAGCGGTCATAAGTCGAGGAATATCTGTAATGGGAAACAAAGAAAAATTGAAATTACATAATAAAGTAAATAAAAATACAAATAAAAGAAAACCAAATTTAAAAAATAAAATAAGGAAAAGTAAAATATAGAAATAAAATATTAAAAATATATAATTAAGAATTAAATATAAATATAATTAAAATTAATAAATGAGTATAATTAAAATGAAAAAAATTAAAAATATTTTAGGGATAGTTATTCACAGCCAGTATTTCGTGCAATTTTTCAGCATTTATATGTGTAATTATCCTTATATTCACATATGATGTTCGTTTATGTATAATTAAAACAAGGCTATTCACACATGCATGACGTCCTTACTTGCGAAGGAGCCTCGGAGATTTTCTGGATGCTAAATATTTTCACTTTCATCCTCTAGAGCTGATTAATTTTTCATCCCTTCGTAAAGGCAATATGAGTATTTTAATAATGTAGAAATTTTAATTACCTGACGGTGGTTAACTTAGCTTTCTCAATTTCTCGCGCTCTGACACAACTGCGAGGTCATAACTCCTCAAATCTTTAATTAGGTGGAAACAGCAAATGTTGCCTTTGCCACTTCAATTAAAATTTCGCGCACGAAGTTCATTAAATTGCTTGAAAGTGACTAAAATTGATTATATTGTGTACAATAGTTTCCTAAAATTAGTATTTAAAGAGATAGATGTACGGAATGCTAATTTAAATATGCGATATCATGCACTTACTGTTTATATATGTTTGAAGCATGCTGTATAATGAGCGTTATCTCTCTATCTCTCTCACATGTAAATAAATATCTGTATTAGATCTTAAGAAAATCTAGAGCTCTGTTTTCTCTAGTTAAACTTCCACTAGATCTAATAACTCTCTTCACTCATAAGTCACATGAAGTTTCTTATACAATAAACTTATAATTTTATTACCCTTTAAGGCTGTTGTGTACTAACCCTATTCGATTCGCTCACCTTAATGTTAACTTATTGAGAAAATGTGTCCATGGATTGCCGACTTGGATTTAAAGATTTTTTAAAAATTTTACTCCGTAATAGAGAAAGAAATTTTACACCTTTGGGTATTTTTCTTTTTTTTAAAAATGCAAATAATATTTTTTAATTTAAATTATTTGGGGGGAAAATTTGGTATAGTGTGTTTTAAATGCTCATCATTTCCTTTGGTGAACGAAATTTATGAAATGAATCCGGTTTCAAGTGGCAGAAAAGCCCAGGCTATCTGAAAATATCATTTTTATTGGATTATCAACATTTATGTAGCTGTAAATAGTAGACAAATCTTCTCCATAAGTAAATATTGGGGTGAGCAAATCCAGTAGTCTTTGTACACACAAGCAGATTTAAAGCCTAATAACAGAATTAACACCCACAGCAACAAAAAAAGTATCCAGTATCTCCAGATGAATTATTATTTTTTATTTTTTTTTATTTAATGATCAGTTGTTCGTAAACACTTTTGTTTATTTCATTTTATTTCACTCATAGACAGAAATTCGTAGCTCGCGGCAGAAAACGACTTATCAGAACCTAGATATGTCATGAAGACTAAAATACTAAAATAAAAGGAGTTAAAAAGTGCTTGAAATCCCCAGTGCATAGATACGTCCTTTTGACAGAAGTAGTTCTGAATTTAATCTGAGATAAGAAGAAAAATCTTAAAAATCAGGCAGTTATTTTTATGCTACTGAAATCTTCATGCTTCTTAACTGTAACATCAATCCTCTCCCTTGTGCGCCAACACTTCTTTTAAGAATATTAAATTTGTGGACATTTTGTCTCGTGTTTACAACCTAATTTAATCCCAAAATCGTTGAATGAAAATAAAATAAAAGAGTGGAAAAGTGCATGAAGTATGTCAAAGAGACAGATCTAAAAGCAAAAATACACTTTTCTCATCGCACAGGTAACCTTGGACCCAGGTTTCGCCGTCGTTATGGGTTCCTCAGCAAAGCAATGCATATTTTTGATTTTAGCTCCACCTCTTTATAATTCTTTATGATTTTCTTATCTTCTTGCATTATAAATTTTGTACCATAATCCGTGATATACGATGGCTCTTTTCAAAGTGGGCTTTATAACTTCACTTCGTCAGTGAATAGTAAAAAATTTACAGAAATTCCGTATTAAGAACATCGCTCCCTTTGATGTACTCATCGTTATGCCTTATTGAGGAGCCCTTAACAAGGCCGAAACCTTAGTCCAAAGTTTCCTGTATGCTGGAGATGTATATTTTTTCAGAACGAGCATTTCATACCTCGCTGCAGGGAAAATGAAAGCAATCTAAATCTCCCTTCAGAAGCAGCCCTTGCATGATGTCAATTTGTCATGCCTTGAGTGGATGACAGATATGTACTGTTTGTCCGGCATTCTCGGGCCCTACATGAATGAAAAATGTCACCGAACGTGGGAAATCAACCCTCGGCTGCGTGTTCAGGTATTGCTCTGTAGCTTCCGGTCGTCAGTTTGAACATGGCGTATAAGCGAAAGCTGTGGTCACTGTAATTTCCTTACACTTGTCATTGCTACGATATGAATAAGATTTTTTTTAATGCGGCAGGCACTTGGCTCTGACGGTGGGATTTTTTTCTTCTGACATTGTCCCATGAAGATCAGCGAAATTTTTTCTTGCTACTTTATTACTGAAGCACCACATAGGTGAACCAACGTTGCTCTCTCTGAGAGGGACGACACGGCAACAACCAAGGTTTATTCGGGATTTGAGCCCAAGCCCACTTAGACTTTTTTGCTTGTGGATTCATTAAATCCGTTGGGTATAAACACAAAATTTAAACTGTGGATGAGTTGAAGAAGCGTATGATTCAAGCAATTCTAGTAATAACTCCTGATATTCTATGAAACACTTGGAGAGAATTGGATTATCATTTTGACGACTGTCGTGCTACAAAAGGTGCACACATCGAAATCTATGATACTACGATTCAAATCTATGATTGATATTAAAACTTAGTGAGATGTTCTTTCTATTTAAATATTTTATTTTGAATTCTAATGGGTAGTTCCGTAAAAATAAGCCATAACTTTTGAATACTTTTAGCTCGGACACCCTGTATATCTGACTAATGCAATTTATGTCCTAAAGAGGGACGAAAGCACTTCTCAGTTGTTTAAGTGCATGTTATTTTTAATGACATAATATCTCAAAATATTATAGAACATTTAGACTACCTGTAGTCAGTAGTCGGTAACTAGAGGATCGTGAAACCGAGTTTGGTCCCTTGTAAAAATACCTCTCCCTCTTAACCCCAATAATTTTTGTAAAATTCCAAGCGATGATGATTCTACATTTTTGAAACACTATAGTTCGAATCTGGAACGTTTTAATCAATATCTTCTGCGTCGTGACGCAGTTTAAACACAAATTCATGTAATCGTAACAAAAAGGCAAAGTTAAGTAAGTTTGAACACAAATTCATGTAATCGTTGCTGGGAGCAACTAAGGACAATAACAAATTTCTTCAGTGATTCTCCTTCAGTTTGATCAAAGATGATACGCGGACTCCACAAATCCGAAAATAATTCCATTCGAAAATTTTTATAGAAAATTATTTGAGAGATTGTTTTTTTTTTCAGAAGCGAAAAGGAATTGTATTTGTTTTCTGTTCAACAAAGCAATTGCAGTTAGGATCAAAGATACTTTATCAATACTCATTCAAAAGTAAATTCAGGATGTCCTAGGAATTATAACTGACAAAAGGATGATAAAAAACAGTTTTAAAATGAACTAGGTCAACAATCTCTCTTTCCAAAGCAATCTTCATGATGTATTCACTTGAATAAAGTTTATTGAAGGTGGAGAGTATGTTAAATAATGTTTTAAGAAACTATCTAAGTAACTGTTAAAATGAAGTTTGAAATAGTGTCTTCCATAAATGTCTTTCAGTTTTCATCTCGATTAGTTTCTAGGTGAGTTGAGACAATGTCAGAGGATACTAGTTGTCATTTGAAAGAGGACTATCTTAGGACATATCCCCCCCCCCTTTGTCACTAGTGAGTAAGCAGACATAAGTGATACAACATTGTTCGTCACAATACTTTTCGAGGACTTCAATGAAAATATGAAATCCTTTGACTTATTTTTCTAATGTTTTCTAATAATTCCTAGGGCGTAATTGTATTTTCTTTTGTTTAAAATTTCCTTATTGGCTAAAACATTCCCATTCGTAAGCTAGTGAGCCTAAGAACTCATAGGGATCCACCGTTTACACCACATACATAATTCACATGGTGAATGGATTTATTATTCTCTGCCGTAAACACGTCCTATTTCCAATGCTTGTGATCATTAACTTTATCATCTACCAACATGAACCTAATAGAAAATTTTTCATTAAATGTAAGCAAATTCCTAGAAAACTTCCTAAGTAAACAATCCTATATTCTTTATAAAGAAAGCAGTTTTGAATATTAATAGATGATATGAATATGGGAGGATGCCAGAGGCATTTCTCCTTACATAAAGTAAATTTTTAACCCGGTAAATAAAATATACAATATTTGTAGCTAAACTATACTTAATAAGTATCCTGAAGCTTATACTACTTTTAACGGTAATACTTAGTACATAAAATATACGATATTTGTAGTTTAACTATACTGAATAAATATTTAAAGCTTCAAACACTTTTAATGATGTTAAGCTTTTACAAGAAACTTTTGAACTATCTTTTTCACGTTCTTTTCATGAAAAATAATACGATAAAAAACTTAAACGGACCTAACAAGTCATTGTTATACTTTTACTAGACATCTCAGAAAAATGGATAAATATCATACCGAGAAAACAACATTGTAGGAATTAATGCAGGAATTGTATTGTAAGTAAAAATTTATTATAATTATCATAATCGTTTATCATAATTATGTGTAAAAGATCTCAGTATATTTTTTCACAGAAGATAGCTTAATAAAGCAAATAATACATCAAAATAAATATATTTAGAACATTTACATCAACGTACAAATGTTTTTTTGAAATTTTGTATACAAAACAAGTACATCAGAGAATGTACATTGTAATTAGCATTAAAATATAGGGTGATCCAAAAATAATAGAAAAAGTAAAAATTCAATATTTAGAAGAGTACAGACAGTAGAACAATGCAGCTTTTACAGAAATGCACAGACAGACACATCCGGCTAATAGATCGCGCTCTGAGTAGTGTCAGTTAAATAAAAATCACCCTGTATATATATCTATATATATAAAACAGTTTCGTAACTGACTCATTCATTCACTGACTGACTGACTGACTGACATACAACTCACAGACCAAACTGCTGGACCTAAAGGGCTGAAATTTTGCATGGCGATTCTTCTAATAGTGTAGGGGTGCACTAAGAAAGATTTTTCAAAAATTCTTCTTAGATTTTTTTAAATTAAATTTTTAATCTGTTTTTTAAACTTTTTTTACGTTTGCATTTAAAATAATACATTGAGGGTTATAAAATTTATATCACGAGAAAGATCATAAAAATTCCTTCAAAATGAATTTTTTTTCGAATTTTTACCTCCATTTCCTGATTTTTGATGAATTTTTAAAGATTAATTTTTAGAATTTAATTTATTAAATGCTGATTACGTGATTTCTTTTTCTGGTACTTTCAATAAATTTATCGTCACGTGCGTAACAACTAAATAGACAAAAAAAAATATTTTTTTCTCTTTCTAATGCAGCAGACGATTGGATATTATCCCAAAAAAATGCATATCCCTTACGATTTTTTTATAAATATATATTTATAGATAGATATTTTACATCAATTGTATACATTGATCATCGCATTTATTATAAATATATATATTTATTTTTTGGCATAAATTGCATACGTTGACCGTTGTATTTAATTTGAATGTACTCCGTAGCGAAGCGCGGATTTTCAGCTAGTATATATATATATATATATATATATATATATATATATATATATATATATATATATATATATATATATATATATATATATATATATATATGCACATCCATTTATACATATATAACCTTTAAAAACATTTTGTTAATAGCCACTGGTGGTAGAATTTCTTCCGTGTATAAGTTACCATTATATTCATTTAATGCCGTAAATATTTCTTATAATAACATATCCATATTTTTTATAAAACCACTAGCCATTTTACTATTTTTTGACAAGTGGTTCTCAACCTTTTCAGAAATGGGCAATAATAAAACGAGAGATGAAAACGTTCAGTGCCCCAGACAAAACTATGTCTTGTAAACAAATAGTAATGCAAGCGTTTTAAAGTACCACCAGCCGTCCCTCGACTTCCACTACACATCCCCATTGTTTTATATTATAGACTTATATATGTAGTCTTTGCATTTTTATAACATGAATATATCTCTGTATAAAACGATATATCTAGATATACTTTGACTTCCGAGTTTGTACGTACATTCCCTAAGGATTTAGATATAATGTAAAAATAATATATTATCTAGTGCTTACACTTGCTTTCTAGGTTACAATTCCTCGTTTGTAATATCAATGCATCCATGTTTCGGGTACAGAAACTGAGGTCATAATGTTGTCTTTCTTTTTTTAACTTCAGACCAAACTTGATGCATAGGAGACGTGTCGGAGATTTTCATGTTGCCAATTTGTATAATTCTGAAAACTTTATATTACGCACATGAGACACAAATGAAAGCAGCTCTTATCCCAATAAGTTCTTGTGTGTCTTTATTCATTCAAACGGCAGTGAAGAAGAGGTTGATGTCTTGTAGATATACGCTGATTTCCGAATTTCTACATAGCATTCTCTAAGGAATTAGATAAAGTGTAAAAAAAATTATTATCGATTGCTTACGCTTACTTTCTAGGTTATAATTCCTCGTTTGTAATATCAGTGCGTCCGTGTTTCGAGTACAGATATAGAGGACATAATTTTGCGTTTCTTTTTTTAAACTTCACACCAAATTTGAAGTATTGGAGACGTGTCTGAGACTTCCACGTTGGCAATTAGTATAAAACTAAAAACCCATATTACGTGCATGAGTCACAAATGAAAGCACCTCTTATCCCATTAAGTGCTTGTGTGTCTTTATTCATTCAAACGGCAGTGAAATGAAATGCCGAATGATAAACTATAAAAAGAACTAAATTGAAGTGCCGCTTTTCTCGGAATCATTAGACGAAACCAAGGCCCTAAAAGAAAGGATTCTTTATTTTTTTAAAAAACAAATCGTCCATTTTTTTTCTTCCTCTTATATATTCGGGAGGATGGAAAAAAAAAACGTGTTTGTAGAAAACCTTTTTTTTTTCCATCTTCGTTCAAGAGAAAAAAAAATAGTACGAAGTTATTGCGAAATCTTAATTATTTAACAGTAACTTTTATTATATTTTCCTGTTTTAGTGTTTCTGAATAATAACTTTTTTTTCGAAAATTGTAAGAGATGCACCATTTATTTTCTTACTTTTATCTTTTTAACGTTTATTGCAAATTTTGGGACGTGTAGTTTGTGTTGGAAAAGCTTTCTTATAAAAGATATTGCAAATTTCGTTTTTAAAAATGAAAAAAATGGTTCTAAAAAAATCGGTCAGTTCTTTAAACCTGAATATTTAAGTAAGTATTTTCTAAGTCGCAAAGTAACGTTTGAGTATATTTCTTCCAAATTTTTGTCATGGTTTCTTTAATTGGTACTGTAATAACTTTGGTTTTTTTCCCCAGAACTTTGTAATTGATGCATAATTTAATATCTTACTTTTATATTTTCGAATTTTTATTAAAAATTGTGGGACGTGTAAATTATTTTTGGATACCTTTTTTAGAAATAATATCCGACATTCAATTTATAAAAGGGTCAAAAATCGGAATGTAAAAAGCTGAATGTTTTTTTTAACCTAAACGTTAAAATAATATAGTAACTAAGTAATAATTAAGTACATTTGATTCAGATTTTTGCCCTGTTTTCTTATTTTTTGTAAGCCCATACTACCGTGAGTTTAAAAATAATGTAACGGGAAAACATATCTACTGAAATTAAAGATAAATATAACTACGTTTTATCGAAAAAATGCAATCGAAACAGCAAAGGCATCAAAACGTAACTCCGTAACACTATTGGTCTGTGACGTCACTGCAAATGTGATAGCTACATAATGTGACTATGTATCTTGGTAGCACCGTGCTGTAGAGGGCAGTTTCATTAAAAGTTGTAATTTGCCACCTATGGTCTGTAAAATGAGAGAGCTTTGGAATTTATCAGCTATTTTTCAGGTTTCACTGTAAATTTAACTGAATTCTGGAGTCTGTTTTTGGGTAGCCTTTCAATTCGCGTCTGTAAGACGCCTTGGGCATGTAAGCCTCACGTGCGGTTCACATATGCTAGACTGCTTCTATGTCGCACACATGGCGTGGTGGTTAGCGTCGTTAGCTTCAAAACAGTGGATTTGGGTTCAAATCGCGAATGAGGCTTGGTTGTTACCGTGTCATCACCTCATCTATAGCAATGCTGTCTCACCTAAATAAGGCTCCCACAGTAAAGTAGAGAGCAAGATTTCGCGGTGTATAATAAATGGCGTATGTCTTACGACAAGTATCTCCGCATTTAAAAAAAGAAGACTGCTTCTATTGTTTAATATTGTGGGTTCTTTTTATCTAAAGATCGTGATGCCACCATGTAGGAGCAGTTTATTAACAACACTTTGCAACTCACAGCGCCAGTGAAAAGAACAACCTTCGAAATTTGGCTCCTTTTCCCAGTTTAACTGTAAATTTAACCGAATTGTCCGCAATGGTTTTTCAGTCTGGGCTCTCTCTTCGTTTCCAAGCATCTTTGAATATTTGGGTCTCGTGTGTGGTTTGCTTCTTTTTTGTGGCCTGATTTTATTATGTGTACTTCAGTCATTTGCTTCAGATATAAGAATATTCCCGGGTGTATAGAACATCATTGTCTGTTTATCTTTAAAATCAATCTACCCAGAAAGTTGTGGTTTAGTTTAATGGTAGTTGGTTAAGAGAGATGCATTAGTGTTCAATTATTCTAAATTTATCTGCAGTCCTTTGATTTTGTGTGTGTTATGCTTTGATATATCTTCATTTGGCTGAATGTATCTTTTTCTAAAAATATAATTTCTACCCGTTTTTACTGAGATAATTTTGAAAATTCATTTAACATAATAGGTTCCGATGGGGGCCAGCAGTTGCGAATACAATCATGAGAACTTTCGTTTCAGCTTCTTTCTTTAACCCTGTTTTTTCATTTCATTTACCACCCCACAGCTGAAAAGAATTCATTGTTATTAACAACTTAATTTGAAATTTAAAGTTCTTATTTTATTTGCTTTTTTGTTTGTTTCTTATTTTAATGACATCAAGACTTTACCTTGCCATGGTGGTACTCTCTGAAACTTTGAATTTAATTAACTAATAATTCATTCAATCATTCAATATTTTTTCAATCCTTTGTAGCTTTGAGGGCATCACTTTTCATTAATTAATATTAACAAGTATGTAAAATTTTATTTAAATGCTCTATATATGTTTTAGCCATGTGTATATAGGCTTTAGTCAAGATATCCTTTTAAAAAATGTAATGTTTTCATATACAGTTATAAATGCCTTTGCGCTTAAGAAAATAAATTTGAGAGAGAACATGTCAAAATCGGTATGAACGCAAACACCTTCAAAGTACAGTTTCATATCACAACTAAACATTTAGTGTTGTAATTTTCCTGTTCTTGCTTTACTGATAAAATAATACATCACTTCAGACACTTTCCAAATGAGAATAAATGAATTAAAATTATTTTTAAGTTTTAAGGGAGTTTTTTCTGCCATTTACTTGATGCCTATACGTTACAAAATATGAAGAAATTTTACATATTAATTACACTGTCTAGACTTCATTTATTGTCAGTATCATGCCGTTGGATACATAATTAAATGCTAGACATAGATTCATATAGTGCATTTGACAAAGACACGAGTGCTATATTGCAATTTCTTAATGTCTGAAATTTTAGTAAATATCGAAGGACCATTTTTATATTTTTATTCATGCAATAGTATATACGATAAATAAATATTTTTTTACGGTTGTAGAATCCGTGACCAATTCTCTATTTGCAGATTCCAAAAGGCATCGTTTTTATAAGTGTTATCCAGTTTGCTTTGTTCCCGCAATACTATTGTACAAAGCGGTTTCATTTCAAAGTTTTCCAAAAGTAAGATAAAGCTGTTTCTTTTTGGTCATAAATTTTATGATAGATTATTTTGGAGAACGCTTATATGTGAAATTACAATTGAATGAGTTTTTCAATTCGAAATTTCTCCAAAGTTGTAACCAAGATATTCCTTGTACCTGATTTTCCATTACTCCCCTGACTTTGCGGCAAACGTCATTGAATTCTTAAGCCACATTTATCAAAGATGAACATAAGAATCATCAATCAAACTAGAATACACGAAAGCAAAGGTGACAGCTACGTGGGTAAATACATCTACTGGAGGTTAAATTCATTAAAAGGGATCTTGCCAAGGGAAAAGTTTAAGAAGATCTCAGTCTTTTAATTATTTAAATATCATTTTTTTAAAATTGGCAATACTTATTCTGGGACTAAGCCTGCCCCATCGAACACTGTGTGAGAGAACCAGCTTCAGTATATATATATATATATATATATATATATATATATATATATATATATATATATATATATATATATATATATATATATATATTTATACACATGCAAGAGATATATATGTAAGAGACCCATTACCTCACGTCCTTAAAATAACAACCTGAAAAGGAAAACTAGCTCATATTTACATGGCTGGAGCTAGACTCAGCCTGAAAGGAATAAAATTTTGATGCAGTGTGGCCGAATCGTTTATTAGAGCGACAAAAGTACATCCGTCCATTTCAGAAGACGGCTCGGAATCTAATATCACCTTTTAACCTTACGCGCAAGAGGCGAAGTACATGTAACTATTAATTTGTAGGGTCAGTAGATATTGGGGCTCGTGATGGGAACCCACTCCTTTCTCCAGATGTATACACGTGTAGAAATGCAAAGGCATGCGATTCGTGGGAAGTTCTGTTGCAAAGGGGTTTAAAGTGGTAAATTAAGATTACTGCGGATTGGATTTAGGAAAGGGAATTTAAATGATAGAATGGAGGGCCTATTATTTAATAAATTACAAATCTCCCCCGAAAACAGGGAAAATCGTCACGTTGAAATGTGACATTTTCACAAACATAATACAACAAATACTCTTATAATAAAAGTGAGAACAATTACAATGTATCATAATCATAATTAATTACATCATAAAATTACATGTCTCTGAATGCAACATTGGTGGAAAGTAGTCACGACAAACAGCAAGGTGGATGAGAATTAGAACACATCAGGGTTACACAGTCAAAAGCTTTGTCGATAACCCATCATAAATTAACTCCACCGAAACAAATCCAAAGTTAAATCTTTTGAATCTTTACTATAAAACTAAACTCACTCTTATGACTTCGTTGTACCATCACTCAAAATATATGAAATTAAAGAAATATACAATGAAATCTATAATGAACACTTGAAATAGATGGAATTAATATAATATGCAATGAAATATATAATTTTTAATACAATGTGCAATGAAATTCAAATAACTGAAATATTATTGGCTAATATAATCTAGATAACTTTTTAAAAAATCAATGTTCTCCATTAAATAAAGAGTCCTAAAATAACGTATCATTCGTGGAGTCCTTCAATTCCGTTAAATTTCAAGTCGTTATACATGGTTTATCAAATAAGTCCTTATTGTATGTGGTTTATATTCAGAATCTGCCTTTAACTCACATGATTTCACATGATTTCAAAACTTCATGATTTATATCAATTATCATTCATCGATCTCGATTTTTTATATTCATAATCTCTTATACTTACATAAATTTTATAATAATTCACAATGTGTAATTCAGAAGATATTTTAATAAGTTCAAAACAACATTACTTTAGACAATATTATTACAAAAATGGATTTGTTATGTTATTCCAAAAATTTCACTTCAATTACAGCACAGAATTAAGATACCTGTCAAGTTTTCTAACAATGCATAAGATCATAAATTGAACAATTTAAAACAACTTGTAATGAATCCTTAATTAAGTAAATGGGCATAATTTCCATATTAGGTAATATTAAAAAAAGTGTGTTTTAACATCATCACTAATTTCACTTCAAAATATTCAAATTCTAGCATCATTGGTACCAATCATGACATAAGTGACAAACTTGGAGGTGAAATGGGCTATACTCTGTGATGTCCAACGTGAAAGATTGTTAGTGATCAAGAGGGTGCTGTGATGCAAAGACAGCAAGATGCTCATACCTCTGCGGGAGGAACTACCCCTTGTGCTAGCAAAAGGGTTCTCCGGTGTCAAGAAAGATAATAAAACTTAGATCATCAACACACTTGACAAAATTAGGGGTAATCTGTGACATGTCATGTTAGCCCTAA
The DNA here is from genome assembly GCA_907164885.2 of Dolomedes plantarius. Taxonomy (NCBI): domain Eukaryota; kingdom Metazoa; phylum Arthropoda; class Arachnida; order Araneae; family Dolomedidae; genus Dolomedes; species Dolomedes plantarius. Next base: position 161,029,239 of record OU015492.1, read on the forward strand.
CCTTGCCAAAAAATTTCTTTAACTTAGCACATCAACAACCCTTTTAATAAATATTCTTGTAAAATAATTTAGATTGTAATTTGTGGAAGGAAAATTAGCATCAAAAGTTCTCTAAATAAATGTAATTATCTACAAAATTTAGGTAGATATCTAAATTCATCAAAGTTAGGTTATCTTCATCATGCGTCAACAATCTTCATTAGGTTATCAAAATATCATAAGATTATCGGAGTCATAGCCAGTTAGTTATTTGAGCACAGTTGGGTTGTCTTAATCATCACAGATTTTTTTTCTAACACTATTAATTAATTTTTACTGGGGATCTTGGGAGTTTTGGGATTTACTGTTATTAAAATAGGAATTTTACTTTTTCTAGTTGCTAATCAAAAATTATCTGTAGGATTGAAAGGTCATAATCTGGTACAATGTACAATTTCCGAAGTTTTCTTAGTAAGGGAATTGGGTCTGTTAGTTTCAAAATTTACTCCAGAAATTTGTTTCAAAATTTTATAGGGACCAGAATAAGGGGGAGTAAGTTTAGGAGTATTCGGGTAAGGAAACTCTTCGTACATCACTATAGCACCTACCTTAAATTTAGATTCCTCAAAATGAGTGCCATATCTTTCCTTATTTACTTCATAATTTCTTATAGTTATCTGTTGAGAAATCTTCCTAGCTTCTTCAATTGGTGGGTACATGCCTTGATCAACAAGTAAGTTTTTGTAAGGTGGTTTTCCATGCATTAAATAAGAAAGGGGAAATTTTGTTACGGTATGGAGGGTGTCATTATATTCATTCGTTATTTCACGTAATAATTTTGTCCAGGAGACTTTACCATTGTGTGAATTTAATTTACATTTAAGCCTAGTAATGACGGTCTGATTTACTCTTTCATTTTTTCCATTTGTTTGTGGTCTATACGATGTAGTTAGTAGTTGTTTAATATTATTGTTTCTCAAAAAATATTTAAATTTGGAGGAAGTAAAAGGACTATTCCTGTCACTTTATATTTTCTTAAGGACTTGGTGATGAAGAATTTGTCTTAAACAATTAATATAAGTATCTGTATTTTCATTTTCAGAAGCAAAGGTCCAGATATACCTCGTGGAAGGATCTATGACTATGTGTAAATATTTCTTTGTAGACTCATAATAATTTAAACCACCAACAGTATCTATGGCAAGGATTTCAAAGGGTTCTCTGGTAGGGGGTAACATTTGTAGGAGACCAAATCTTTTTGTCTAGACTTCTTGTTTAATTGACATACTTCACAATGTTTCACATAGTTACTCACAGCTTTAGTTATTCCTATCCAATAATATTGAGGGGATAACAAATTTAACATTGCCTAAACTCCTAAATGTCCATAAATAACATGAGCTTTTTCTAATAAGTTTAATCGTAAAGAGAAGGGCACAACAATTTTCATTAAAACTTGTTTTTTAATTGTCCATACATTATTTACTTTTTTAAACTTCTTACCGTTTACATTATCTAAATTTTGATGATGCTCGATTTTTTGCAATGTTAACAGTGGATCACGTTCACGTAAAGTTACATGGTGAGAAATTGGGTCTCTAGTTAACTTATCGGCTTCATAATTTGTAGAACCTTTCTTATATTTAATGTCGAAATCGTACATGGAAAGTATAAGTGACCATCGGAATAATCGTCCTATTGGATGTTTAATACTTTTTAACCAAACAAGTGCAGCATGATCCGTATGAACAGTAAAATGAGTCCCATGTAAATAGCAATAATATTTATCGACAGCATCAATAATTTCTAAGCACTCTAAATCGGTAATGGCATAATTTTGTTCATAGGTTCTAAGTTTTCGAGAATGATAGGCTATGAGATGCAAACTTCCATTAGGGTGTTTTTGTTTTAAGATTGCGCTTACCGCTTGTCCGGACGCATCCACAAAAATATGGCAGGGGAAATTCGGATTGTAAATAGTCAAAACAGGTTTAGAAATGAGAGCGTCTTTTAAATCCTGAAAAGCTTTTTGGAAATCATCTGTCCATTCAAATTTAGTGTCTTTCTTCAGCAATTTATTCAGTGGTACTCGTAATTTAGCATAGTTGGGAATGAATTATAAAGATTTACGCTACCTTAAAATCATTGCAAGTCTTTAACATTCCTGGGAAGTTCAAGTTTTTTAATGATTTCTATATTGGCATTACTCGGGTGATAACATCCCTTTTCCACTTCATACCCCCAAAATTTTATTTTTGTTTGGGCAAATTATTATGATTTTATAATTTTTGAGTACTACTCAAACATCGATTTTATTGTTATTCAATTAAAAAAAATCATAATATTTCATATTTTAAGGACCGCTAAGCAGTCAATGCTCAAAGGAGGGTACTAAATGAATTTAATTCGTGCCCCCCCCCCCCAAAAAAAAAAAAAGTTGGAAGCCCGCTACGCCTATGATTCGGTGAGTACTGTACAATATAATTTTAAATCTACCTTTAATAATTACTGTATTTATACAATGCTGGTGTTCAGATGGTGAAGTGAGGTTTCGGTAATTTCTTTACTAAGAATACAGATATTATGTTCATATATTTTAAATACAATTCACTTTAACTAATCATATTTTTTGGGTATGTAGTTTATAAATATTCTTATAAAAGCAAAAGGTTGTGAAGTTGATAAGCTTCATATAACCATGCGAGAAAACTAACCTATTTTATGTTACATATTCATGTGCATCATTACACATTGAGACCTCCGACTGATAGTAAATAAGATTATAAAAAAAATCTAGGTCTCATAACATATGATATTTCTATGTGTTTCATATAGTAAAATGTATACAATGGAGTTTATTATATTTTTTATATAACAACATTTGAAGTTCTATATTCAAATCATTTTTTACTTGTATTATGTATTTTAAATAGCAGTTTATGTTTCTGACTACGATATATCTCATTTTACTTAGATTAATAATATGGTCTTAAAAATACTATGTATTCTTTTTTCCAGTTTATAATAATATATTCTTTCAGCATGTACAACATAATTTATTTTTACAGTTGACTTTTATTCAATTGTGTGTATTATGTTTTGTCAAAGCATTCATTATTTATACCATGCATAAGTCTGATAACCAACCTGTTGCATGACACATATTTCGCATCATTTTTTCGCATCAGATAGTAACTTTTGGGAGACACGGTCGCCTACTGTAAATGTTCGAGGCTTGGTTATATAATGATCAGAATAAATATACAAGGTTTCAAGTCGACAGATCCATCACACACAGTCTATTCGCATACACTAGACCAGGGGTGGACAACCCTTGGCACGCGTGCCAAACGTGGCACGCCGATGACTTGTTTCGGGCACGTGAAACAAGTCCTTGTCCAAAGTATTAAGGACTTGGACTATTCCAGAAGGATTAAGGATAAGGACTATTTCAGAAAATTATGTCTGTGTGAAAAACTTTGCAGCAGTATTACTATTCATATTTTCGTCTACATATGCTTGTGACAGTTTGTTCTCATTGATTAACTTCGTTAAGTTTCGTAACAGGGGTGGTCTGACGGATGAAACTAGTAGTGCATACATATCACTCAAGGTTACTAAATATAAACCCGATGTAAAATCTCTGCCACCAGTTCTACGGCAGAAGTCCCACTGACAATATATAAAAAGAGTCAACAAGCTTTCTGTTTCTAGTACTATCTGATGTTTTCTTTTGAAAGTTTCAAAGGCTCTGGGTTGTTTAACCTTTCAGCGGGCGCGCCCGTGTACAAAGTGCAACATTTTCATAAATTTGAATGGTTTGTTTTTACATGTAAGGTTTGAATGTTCTAAGCAGATTCAATTTATAGCTACATCCTTTCTAATGCAGTTGTCTGATTTTCTGACCCTTCATTGTTCCCCTCCATTCACTGGTAGTCGTCATTTAACCGTGGTAAACCAACGATTATACTGGATTACAATACGATAAAAGCAGGAGTTGATGGAGTCGATCAAATGTGCAGCTATTACGCAGTATAGCGCATATCACGAAAATGGACAATCTCATTGTTTTTTTAGGTTTTTGGACATAATAGGAATCCATTCGCAAGTTGTCCTTAGATCCAATAAACCGGACAGTTTTGAAATAAGGCGATTGTATCTGCATTCTTTGGCCTTTAATTATAAATATATCTCAATATTATCAGGATTTTATATCTTGTCATAAAAAGCAGAATTACTATTGTCAATTTGAAAAAAAAAGTTTATTACAAAAGGAAAAATGAAGGTTGAAAGAGACGTTGCACTTTGTGCCAAGCACGCCTGCTGGTGTTTCAAAAATTGGCGCGCCCGCTGAATATAGTTTAGAAATATAGTTAATATAGTTTAGAAGGTAAATAAATATATTTTCTTTTTTATACATCATTTATAAGGGATTTAAAATCAGCAAAAGAATTTTAAGTAATAACCTTTTATTGTGTTTTATTCATACAGTTGCATAACTAGAAAAATTTAATGACTACTTAATTGAAAAAAAAATAATAGTTAGTGTTAAATTTTTGTGTTGATGCTAATAATGCCTTTAAATTATGTGAATATATATGGAATTTATTCTTACAAGCTAATAACAAATATACACAATAAGCGTTTTTGCAAAGACCTGTCATAATTTTTTTCATTCAATCATGTTTTCAATACATGCTTTACATAATCATTTACATATCAAATATTACGATATCAACTATGTCCTCAAGAAATTTCGGTTGGCACGTGGAAATTTTTTTTGTTAGAGATTTGGCCGATTTTGGCACGCACTCTCAAAAAGGTTGCCCACCCCTGCACTAGACGGTTTAATTACAAAACATATTTAGTTATAAAAACAAGTATATGTACACTACAGAACAATTATGTGGAAATACTTCGTGGCCACGAATCGCTTAGCGCAGGCAACATAAAAATGAAATATTGCCATGGGCGTAGTAAGATTAATGTAATAACGTACTAGCCCAGGGGTTCTCAACCTCTCAGGCTCTGTGCCCCCCTTTGAACACTGATGTGATATCACTCCTCCCCCCCCCACACACACACCACGACCATATATGGTCAATACAAGTAGTACAATCATAATTTGAAACTGAAGCTGGTTATTAAATGAAAATATAGAATAGATAGATTCATAAGCAAAATTTATTATTAATACACATATCTTAATATGGAACATATTATTATTATAACATATGAAATCAAAGAATTAAATACAGATCCAATATATTTGAGGTAATCAAGGATCTAGGTGAAGTTGGCATGTATTACCAGTCACTTTTACAACATTAATGAGATGGCTGGCACTGTTTGTCCTTGACAATTTTTTTAATATTAGGTTGTAACTATGACAAAGCACACCTCAGGTCAATTTCAACGTCCAGACGTACGACAATAATCGTGTTTTTACAATTACGACATTTATAGTGTACGACAATTATCGTGTACGACAATTATCGTCTCGTATGTCGAAAATACGTTACGGTTACATTGTGACCGTAAAATTGAGTACAGTAAATTACAGTTAGTTTTACTTTTTGCTTTACTTTTTTTAAAACTCACGCCTCCCTTGAAATTCTTCTACGCCCCCCCCCCCCCAGGTTGAGAGCCGCTGTACTAGCCAGTCCGATATCGCAGCCGTGAATGCCTGGGAGAAAATCGCAGGGGAACTAGTCCTTTCTCCAGACAACAGGTCGACTCAGCTAGACTTGTCGCGCTATTTATTGACTCAGCAAGGAAATGCCGCAAACTTACGTATACTTTTATATTCAATAATAGCAGAGCATATGATATGATATAGAGCATACTGAGTTGTAGAATTTTCTATATACGAAATTTGTGTTAGGTTATAAGATGCAAGAGAATTCTTGAGACATGTTTTACTCCCCTTTAAATACGTAATTTAAAACATGTACTTTCTACCCACGTCTCAGGTGTTCAGTCTGAAATTCGTATTAAGTAATTTGATCGTAGATTTTATGATACTTAAGGGGACAAGGGACCACCATCCTCGAATAATTTAATTTTCAATTTTCAACTCTATATACAGAATGGTTATAATTAATAATATTTTTTACTGCGTTGACGACCCTTAGAATCCAAAATAAGGATCTTTTGGTACAATAATGTCTTTTTCAAAACTTTTTTCAAAAATGCTAGCATTATCCAAAATGTTCCGTGTGCATTCCTTATCCTTTAGAAACCTTAATTTTTTTAATACTAGTTTAACATATACATATAAACATAATTGTGCACTGATTTTTTTTAGTATGAATATAAAGCCATAAATAACTTTTTCTCGAATCTGCCTGTTTTTTTCATGTTTTGGATGTTATTATTTCATTTTGTGGTCTATAAATTTGAAAAGTATTTTTGGTTTCAAAGAATGATGCACAGTTTTGCGACAAATTCTTCCATTAGCAATCCCGAGAAATTTAGAAGAAATCAGAAGAAAATGAGTGCACATGGAGCATTTTAGAAAATTCTGTAATTTAAGAATTTTTTGATAAACAGGTCTTATTCTGTCCCCAAGTACTTATTTGTGAATTCTGTTGTTGTTGTTTTATATGCCACTTAACCGATAGCAACATCAGATCAAGTCCCGCAGACTATGGACGATGAATGTTCAGCTCCTGTTTTCACTAGCACCATAAGGGTCGGAGTCTGACTTGGCCAAAGGACCAGTCCCGTAATTTTGAGCTGAGTCAAGTGACGAGACCAGAACACTTGACCCCGCACCTCAGGAGGTAATTTTTAGAACTTGCAGGACATTGCAGCCACGACAGATTTTACTTGCACCAGCTGCCATTAGTGTACACGGCAGTGGATTTGTTGGTAACGAGCATCGAACCAGTGATTTTCAGATCACTAGCCCGCTGCCCTTGCCAACTGAGCTACTACGGCCAGTTTGTAAATTCTAAGCGTCTTCAATGAAGTACGGTATAGTCCCGATAATCCGAACTTCGGTAATCCGAAAGTCCGCTTAATGCGAAATCAAAAGTTAAAATGAACTAAGGTTACAATAAAACTGCAGTGATACTCAATAATATAAAGTATATTTTTGAAAATTGCAAGAAAATTCAAAGTTAGACAACAGTAGTATAATAAAGTAGGACACAGTAGAATAAACAGCACGTGTTTATGTTAATGCTAAACTGACACTAACAATAACAACGAACCTCTCCTACTGTCGAGCACTGTGACGTATTGTTAGAACTTCTTACACTCTGCTGTACTATTCTAGGCAGCATTCTGCTCTCTTATCACCCATTTCGTCCCGAGATTTGGTTATGTTTAGGCAGACCTTATAAAATAAACTGTGTAATCGTACGTAATATTTATGTAATCACACGTTATTATGTAATTTAAGTTTATTTTAAGAATGATTCCGCTTAATCCGAAAAATTCGTTAATCCGAAAAGGGTCTGGTCCCATTCATTTCGGATTATCGGGACTCTACTGTAAAAGCGAATATTATATATTCTCATTTTGTATATATGAGGCGTTGAAAAGCAAAGCAGTGTAAGACAGTAAGTCAAGTGGTTTACTGCACAAGCTGTCAAGTCCAAAGCGTTTTACTGCAAAAAATACAAAAAATTCCACTATAAATTGAAGAAATTATAATTCATAATAAATATTATGATATTGCAAAAAATAATTATTTGCAATTCCACTATAAATTGAATGTGGATATTACATTTTTCTCCCCAAATGAAAAAAGTTGAAAATGTGACTTACACCACTTTGCCTTTCACAACCTCATACAGTAAAATATTGAAAATTTAGAAAAAACGGGGTTGAGGGTTCCCTTAAGCGATCAGAAAGAAGACTATTATATTTTTGAAATATTAATTAAAAGTGTTATTTGATGACTGCACACACATATACACCAATTCCCTTGCATTTTTATCTGAGATGGTAATCATATAATATATGATTACCATTTAAATAATTTGTTAGATCATCATAAAAATAATTATATAAGATTATTAATAATTTGTCCATCTAATAATTTGTTAGATCATCATATTATGATGATCTAACTATTTTTTGACATGTCTAGAAGCACCTTCCAGTATCTTACCAGACTTAATAAATAAATAACAAAATGCGATCGAATATTTTACAGAAAAAAACAGCTAGTGACAAGGCCAACTGTATCTACTCGAGACTGGAACACGTTTTCACGGCAAGTTTAACTAAACTTTTGTTATAGCTAAAACGATGAATCTAATGACTGATGTAGTTTAATTAGTGGGCGGACGTCTACGTATTTTCGTAGAAGCGTTTACTTTTTTACGAAGAAGAAATGGAGTTTCCGTTTTTCGACGAGTGTCAATTGATGAGACGGATGACAGATGCGGCTAACATTCCTTTTAACAATGCAATCTATTTTATCAAATTATTAGAAATATTTCATTATATGTATATACATTTTAAACAACTTATATACTAATTAAGTATCTATATAATAAGAAATGTCGAATGGGTATTTTTTACTAATATGTATAACATTATTTTTTGCCATAAAAAGTGGTGAAATTATATTACGAAAATTCAATGATGTAAAATCTGAAGAAAATAACTGAACAACTCAGCCCCTTTACTCCCCCCCTACACTCACACATACACAATTACGGTTACCTCTCTGTATAAAAGAAGAAATCTTTAAATCAACAAACTTTATTTTACCACTCTAAACAGTAATTACGAACGTGGATCAAACATTAGGGGCCTTAAAGTGATATCGAGTTCTATGAAAATGATAAATATTGTCTCCTTCTATATGAGGACAGGAGAAACCGCATTTTCTACGAAACTCTCTGCAATCTTTACCAAGAACTTTCATCTTTTCCATTTCAAGAGAAATCATTGAAGAGCTTTTTTTCTCTCTTGATATTACCGATGATGAAGAAGACACGTCTTCAAAATATTTATGAATTCACGTATTATCAAAATGTACCAGTTTATCATTTGATGAGCATTAAATGCAAATATGGAATTTAACACCTGTATTAATTATTAAAGTTTTAAGCATATTTAATTCCTTTGCTGGAACGCAGTCTGCATGCCATTTCTTTAGGTTGTTACGTTCTTAGATTACACACACACAAGAACAATAGGTCAGTCTTACTAATAGTTATAATATTTTTCTTTTTCCCTTAATTTATATCAAGATGTCTATTTTTGGCAACTAAGCAATATTTAGATTTAGGTCGTAATTAAATGCTTTTATTCTTATTATAAGTGATATAAGAGTAAAATTCAAACACGACTTGAGACAAACACTGAAAAGTAAGTGAATTTGATATGTGAAATACACATGTTTATTCCCTTTATTTTCTTTGAAGATTAATATTAGTATTTTTTTTATTGATTTGAAACAGTGTAACAGTTATTGAAAGAGAGACGATGGTAAGATATAAAGCAAGAGATTTTCTTTGATAGATCTATATTCATTGAAATGTGTGTATGCTTATTTTTATAAATTAAAAATTTGATCTGATATATGTAAGATTATATGTGTAATTGAAAATATCTTACATATGAATGTTATATATAATATAATTATTATTAACTGTACGTTGAGTAATTTATATATGTCCTTTGTTTCCCTTAAAAAACAGTGAGTGTATGGTTATTTTAACAGCATATGGTTTTTAATGTATTAGAAATGATATAACATATTAAATTGTCTTTATCTATATATATAAAACAGTTCCGTAACTGACTCATTCATTCATTCATTCATTCATTCATTCACTGACTGACTGACATACAACGCACAGACCAAACCGCTGGACCTAAAGGGCTGAAATTTTGCATGGCGATTCTTCTTATAGTGTAGGGGTGCACTAAGAGAGATTTTTGAAAAATTCTTCTTAGATTTTTTTAAATTAAATTTTTAAGCTGTTTTTTTTTACTTTTTTTAAGTTTGCATTTAAAATAATAATTTGAGGGTTATAAAATTTATATAACGAGAAAGATCATAAAAATTCCTTTAAAATGAAATCTTTTTCGAATCTTTACCTTCATTTCCTGATTTTTGGTGAATTTTTAAAGATTAATTTTTAGAATTTAATTTATTAAATGCTGATCACGTGACTTCTTTTTCTGGTACTTTAAATAAATTTATCGTCACGTGCATAAAAACTAAATAGACAAAAAATAATTTTTTTTTCTTGCTAATGCGGCAGACGATTGGACATTATCCAAAAAAATATTAAAATACAGTAAAAGAAATGTTCTAGAAACTGTACTATATTAACTGTACTATATTCTTTAGTATTCTTTATATTAGATTTAATTTGAATATCTTCTTCTACATTATTTTGTCTATAAAAATATCCCTTACGATTTTTTTATAAATATATATATATTTTACATCAATTATATACATTGATCGTCGCATTTATTATATATATATTGGCATTAATTGCATACATTCACCGATGTTTTTACTTTGAATGTACTCCGTAGCGAAGTGCGGGTTTTCAGCTAGTTACTGTATATTGCAAGATGATCCTTTATATAATGTGTTCATAAGTACTTTAGGTAAATCGAATGAATTACATAAACTCTTTTGTTACTGTAAAGATTTTAATAAATTATATTTTAACAGCAGAACACTGCATTTACTCGCGAGTATAAAGCTTCTATAATTAACATTTTCATTTCAATTTTTTTACCTCCAGCATATCTATACTTACGACATGTTTACCTTCTGACTTAAACAATTTTCTCATAGCATCATCCGAGAAATAGAGGTAAAATCAATGCTATTAATACGGTAAGTAAAATTCGGTTATATTAAATAAAAGTAGTATCGTAATCGAACTGATGGATTCCTCCCAATGGTAAGAAGTTAAGCAGACATTTTCAAGTCATATAATAAATGTCACTTATACATAATTTTGGGATTCGATCTAAATTAAATTAACTGCCCGGAGGCTGACAAATTGATTATCCCTGTGTTTATATTAACAGAGGAACACTGTATGCACAACCAGTCAGTTTCGGTTTCCAATATTTTTAGGTAGTTAAGGAACTTTTGAAATTAACCCTAAAGGTTAGGGCCAGGACGGATGTAGATATCAAGCTGAATGGGTATAAAAAAAAATTATAAATGTAACAAAGTTTTGCCTTGCTCTAGAAAAAAACAGAAATAATGAAAGGCCTTGATGCCTCCTTACGGATAAGTTTTAACTTCGTACATATAATAATAATCTAATTAAACTACTGACTTTAGTCTCAAGTTATGCACAAATTTATAACAAACACAACTGGTAACATTAAAATAACGTCAATTGACGTCATTCAATTATAAACAAGCGTTATATTTGTACTTGTAATAATATTTTTGGCCTGCAACAACATTTATTGAACAAACATGCGTTATTTATGTGTATACAAGCGACTGTTCTTATTGGTAGACAGAACAAGTCAACGTCACGATCATGTCATTTTTGGCACACTTGAAATTTCCGTATGCATGGCAGAACTGTTATTTACAGACTTATACCCCTCTCCAACAGCCCCCCAAATACACTGTTTTTTGTTATTTATTTATTTTTTAAAAGTTTTTTAACGCAAACCAATTCAACTTTTTACTAAGCCTTGCCAAATTAAAGTCCTCCTCTTCTAAGAGCAGAATCGGAAGGCTTAAACCAATTTTCACTATGACCGTAAGAATTAATCGCTGCTCGTTTTGGTCTATTTTTAACTCTGTCGAAGACCAATCAGGCCATGCTCTTTAATCTCCTAGCATTGTTGTATTAAAATTCCTCAAGCAAACGTCTAAAAGTTTTCATCAAACATTGAACAAAGAGTCGCTCTATAAATTTATTTTAAATACGGATTGTTTTGAATTCAGCTTAAATAATAGAGTAAATTCACAATATTTTTAAATCTGCAGGTTTCCTTCAGAGTTGCAGTTCTTCCTCACTACGTGAGGAATAAAGAGGAATCAGCTGACTTCCGTCCATGCATCAAGTAGATACGAGACCAGATATGCGAGTCACCAGAACAATAGCTGAAGATGCGATGCCGAACGAATTATATGTGAAGCTGCTCAGCTCCACGGCCAAAGATGTATTGGCAAGAAAGACAAAATCCATTCCAGCACCATTCTGACCAGAAGGCAGAAACTAAAATCGACCCATGTAACTTCCAAAGGCAAGGATTATATTTATGACGATGAGAATCGCGACAATACCAACAACCAACCTAATAGAGCAGCATGATTCAGGACTAACCTATTGTAACGTCACGTGTTTTGCGCGGTTCCCACGAAGAGCCTTCCGCAGCTGCAAGATTTAAAAAACACAAGCCGTGTATACCTCTGCATTCTAAAATTCTGGGGGAGATTAAAGGGCTTTAACATACGGTTTCACCACCGATGTCAACATTCCTGGGTTTCTGCTTCTAAACAACTCGTCGTCATCTTTGCCGGAAAAAATGTGGAGCCGGCCGCCCTTTCTCTCATAAAGATGTCTATCACGGTCGTCAGTCAGAACAAACTGACGTTATAGAAACAATATGTTCCCATAAAAATGCCATCGAGTCCAAGGCTGTGATCGAGCGCGGAATTCCTCGTTCCCCTCTAGGCTAGGCAACATAGGCCAAAAAAGGGGGTGTAGACGCAATAATTCTCGGAAAGCTGGAAACGGTTTTAATCTCTTCATTTGCATGTAAAAAGAGTTTATTGAAGTTTGCACCAATTTTCTGCTTGTGCTCTATGAGGGGTGTCCCAGAAACCTCGAAATTTTCGAACTTTTTACAGTTTTTCACTAATAACTCCTAAACGATGCATTTCTAGGAGCAGAATCGGAAGGCTTAAACCAATTTTCACTATGACCGTAAGAATTAATCGCTGCTCGTTTTGGTCTATTTTTAACTCTGTCGAAGACCAATCAGGCCATGTTACCAATCAATAAATTGAAGTGCACACACAATTCTGCGTCAAATGAGCACCATATATTGCAATTACGTGAAGTTGTTAGGAAGATATGCGAGTTCAAAGGACGACAATTTTTTCCCATTTTTCAAAAAAATCGTGTTTTAGATTTTTAAACCTTATTTTCACAATGTAAAATATATAATATGAAATAAATAATACATTTGGATATCATAAAGTATCAAATCTTGTGCCCGACCGTATATGCGAACACACCGGTACAACAATTTTCAACAAAACGTCGTCTATTTTTTCATTCCTGCTGGCGTACCAAAAACCCACATCTCCCAAGGGACATAATGAGTGTCGCCCAAAAGACAGGTATATTATTCTCCCCCCCCCCTGCTATACCCAAGTCACAGTTTTAAAACTTATTCAGTTTTGCGCCTGTTCCTCTTCGAGACTTATCTTGTGCACCATTTTTTTTTCTTCCGTAAAGTTCAACTAATTTCAAGTTTTAGTTATCCCCGCATTTCAGTGTGCGTGGAAGTGACGTTTTGTGAAAAGTATGGTGGATTCACATCTGTGGTGATAGTTTACAAAGACAGGTGACGACAGTGAAAGAAAAAGGCATCCTAACTTTCATTGAAAGCAGTAAAAAAAGAAAGGATAAAATTACGCTTTCTTGAAGGATAAGACTTCGGTAACTGTTCATGACAAATGCAGAAAAATCTACAACAAGCAGTCATACATTGATGCTGCACTAGCTGAGCAGAGCAGTCTTCTGGTCCTAACACCTCTAGAAGGTTGAATGAACCGTTGTTTGATTTCAAGAGACACTGTTTGTTTTGTGGAAAAGATGCCTCCGATGAATTCATAAAACTTCAAAAAAAATTAAACCAATCACGACGAGATAAAGTTCATGAAGTGACCAATCTTGATTTCAAGCAAAATATCATCGATGCACCTTAAACAATAAGGAAAAATGATGAATGGAGTAAAGCTGTTCTTTTTCGAATTCAAACTGAGACTGATCTTGTTGCATCTGAAGGAAGGTATCATGGATCATGCTGTAAAGATTATTTTGGAGGATGGGTACAGTCAAGAAATAAGCGAGGCTGCCCATAGGATGAAGAAGTGAGGGCTGCAGTGGTTTACATATGCAGTTACCTTGAAGAAAATGAAGACCAATGTCAGTTTGTATTGAGTGATATTCTCAAGGATTACAGTAGACTAATCCCAACAACCCCCATTCTGAAACAAAGACTGGAGAGTGTTTATGGAGACGACATAATAGTTACAATTGGTAAGTACAGATTCAGTCCCAGTATAATATGCATCTGAAGGAAGGTATCATGGATCATGCTGTAAAAATTATTTTGGAGGATGGGTACAGTCAAGAAATAAGCGAGGCTGCCCATAGGATGAATAAGTGACGGCTGCAGTGGTTTACATATGCAGTTACCTTGAAGAAAATGAAGACCAATGTCAGTTTGTATTGAGTGATATTCTCAAGGATTACAGTAGACCAATCCCAACAACCCCCATTCTTAAACAAAGACTGGAGAGTGTTTATGGAGACGACATAATAGTTACAATTGTTAAATACAGATTCAGTCCCAGTATAATATGCATCTGAAGGAAGGTATCATGGATCATGCTGTAAAGATTATTTTGGAGGATGGGTACAGTCAAGAAATAAGCGAGGCTGCCCATAGGATGAAGAAGTGACGGCTGCAGTGGTTTACATATGCAGTTACCTTGAAGAAAATGAAGACCAATGTCAGTTTGTATTGAGTGATATTCTCAAGGATTACAGTAGACCAATCCCAACAACCCCCATTCTTAAACAAAGACTGGAGAGTGTTTATGGAGACGACATAATAGTTACAATTGGTGAGTACAGATTCAGTCCCAGTATAATATGCTTTAGAACACAGGTTACACGATCCTGACTGAGATATGGTACGAGTCGAAATTGGCTGATAAAGAGGAGAATTGCATTTCATAAAAAAACAGAATCCGAACTCAGAAATTACTTTACATATGAAATGGCACCTTGCCCACCACCTTTATTTGATGAACAAGGAATGGTGAGAAAATCACGTAAATCTGTTTGCTATGATATGTTTGGGCCGGTGGACACTCCGTCAAACATCGGAAGTGCTCTCTATGTGATTGACGGAGGGTTTCTGCTTCACCGAGTACCGTGGGAGTTGAGAGAAAAGTTATCTTTAGTTCTCCACAAATATGTGGAGTATGTAAAAAAATACTTCAGGGCGCGATCAGTCATAGTAATTGATGGCTATCCAGAAGACCCTACAGAGAAGGGAAAATAATCTGCAAAACGCCTTAGGAGGAACAAGTATATTGCAGCAAACGTTGAATTCGATGATACAATGTTACTAACAATGTCAAAAGAAAAAAATCTCTTGAATGAAGGGAACAAAAAACGACTCATCTCAATGCTAATTCAAAAATTTGCTGATGAAAACATCGCTGTCGAACAGGCTGCAGAGGATGCCGACACAACCATTGTCAGAATGGCTATAGAAAATTCTACACTATCTGAATGTCTGATTGTGGTAGAAGAAGACATAGATCTTCTAGTAATTCTTACTGCATTATCTCCTAATAGCGATCGTTGTTTTTGAAGAAGCCTGGAAAAGAAAAGTCCGAGACCGTCTTCTATTCCGCGACACACTTCAAAATGTCAAAGTTAAAGAAAATATATTATTTCTTCACGCTTTCAGCGGATGCGATTCAACATCTTCCATTTTCAGACAGGGGAAGAGGAAGTTGGCAAAGTTTCTAGACAAAGATGCGGAGGTACAAAGGACTGTGCAGATATTTAAAAACCGTGATGCGACTGCAGATGAAGTCGGTGCTGCCGGCGAAAAAGTAATTGCTGCTTTGTATGCCGGATCGTTTCTTCAATCTTCTCCTCTGAATGAAACACGCTTTAAACTGTTCACCAAATCCTTAGTACAGAATACTTTTAACTTGGCTACTCTTCCTCCAACTGAAGAAGCTGCTCGACTGCACGCAATGAGAGCTTTCCTACAAATTAATTTGTGGAATGGTCATTTGATGGACCAAGTTCAGTGGGAATGGAAGGTTACTAAGCATGGGATACTCCCACTACCATCAACAGCCGAACAAGCCCCGCAGGAACTGATTAATAATACTGCCTGCAAATGTTCGAAAGTGTGCTGAAATACTTATGGTTGCAGGAAGCAAGGGATGAAATGTTCCCCAATATGCTATAATTGCAGAGGAGCGTCCTGCACCAATACACCAGATGAAATTGATGACGAATCAAACTTGAACGACAGCGAGGATATGCTACCTAAAATGGTGACGAATTCGAAGACATGGATGACTTGGACCTTCAATCGGACCAATTGCTCCAGTCAGCTTCTACTTCTAAACGCAGCAAATTCAATTAAACTTGTATTTTTATTATTTTTAATTTTTATTTTGTCAATCACCTACGCATCAAAACTTACAAGTTTTTTGTACTTTAAGTCATTTTTTTACGATTTAATTACATAAATATTTGCATCATAATGGGCGTTTTTCATTTCAAATCCTTAGATTCACCAAAACTGGTTCTTGGTTCGCCAGCAGGAATAAAAAGGAAAAGACGCTTTGTTGAAAATTGTTGTACCTGTGTTAATATATACGATCAGCACAAGGTTTGTATGATATCCAAATGTATTGTTTACTTCATATAATACATTTTACATTGCGAAATAAGGTTTAAAAATCAAAACCACGATTTTTTTTTAAAATGAGAAAAAATTGTCGTTCTTTGAACTCGCATATCTTCCTAACAACTTCACGTAATTTCAATATATGGTGCTCATTTGACGCAGAATTTTGTGTAATTTAATTTATAAATTGGTAACATTTTCCTAGAAATACATCGTTTAGGCGTTATTAGTGAAAAACTGTAAAAAGTCCGAAAATTTCGAGGTTTTGGGGACACCCCTCATAGAGCACAAGCATAAAATTGGTGCAAACTTCAATAAACTCTTTTTAAATGCAAATGAAGATATTAAAACCGTTTCCAGCTTTCCGAGAATTATTTCGTCTACAAGCCCTATGTTGCCAGGCCTACTCGGAAAATCCAGCAATTTCTAAGAAGACGCCACGCCACCCGGGTAGTCCTGAGCCGAGAGTGAGAGATACTTGGTGTTTTTTAAAGGAGATGCTGCATATGACGCGCCCCGAGAGGACGTGATTTTTAAGATCCTGTTTTTGGGCCTAGCTGGGTTCTGGAGCATGTATTGTGAACCTGCACGTAAATTATTTGAATATGTCGTAGTTGTTTAATATTCAATTTTTTTGTAAATAAATTTTCATGTTAAGTTCTTGTTTTAAAATTGGCCTTTGCATTTTAATTAGGACTCTGTCTTTCTTAGTCATGGATTCAGAAAAAGTAATTTTAATTATTCCTCAGAGATTAGCCTTAACCACCTATCGTGACGCCACACTATTAATTAAACAACAGAGTATGGAGCGATTACTATCCCGCAAGGATAAAGCTCAGAGAATTCTTCAAGAAAACGACAAAAAGTAGCATACGAGAAAAATAATTATGATGTTTTAGTTCCCATTCGGTTATTTTGTGTCATCACTCTGGCCGTATGCAGGATGAATCCTTGTATTTAAAATATATAACCCTTTGGTGCATGTAACATCTTTATCTGCTGTGTTTATTTCGTAATTAAATATTTCATTTGAATATGTAATACAGTATAACTTTTATCACTTTTGTATTCATCAATCGAAAAGATACTGTTAAATTTCCTTCACAGAATTGAGCAGATGCAGTTAAAATCGAGGACACGGGGTCCCCCAGTTAAACTTCTTGTTGACATGATTGCATATCAGAGTTGAATAGGGAATACGTAAAACAATATTACAGTTATTCATACTCAGCATGATACTTTGAATATTTGAGAAGATTGCAGAAATTGGATATGCATAGAGATTAGAGGTTGAAATCGCAATGTATTTCTAAAAATTTAATATTAATCTAATATAAAATATTTACTAACTTTTGTGCAATGTTTGTCTAAACGTTTGTTTTGGGGGGATTACTACGATTTAAAATACTAAAAGAGTTACTTTTAATGTTTTTGACTGTTGTGTAATTTAAAATGAAGTTAAAGTGTGCCAAGTGTAGCTTTAAGAACCCATACAAAAATTAAAACAACAATATTAACAAAAAAATTAAAATATTATAATAAAGAAACAAAAGAATAATTTTGCTACAACCCCATTTATATTGAGCGTTCTAATTTTAAATGCGAATTGACTGATATAAAAATAATTTCTTTAAATCGATATCTGAACTGACTACTTCTTACTTAATCTATAAAATAAGCTTTCTTTGCACCTCCTACTGCACACAGAAGCAGCTAAATAATTCAATAATATTCACACACAAATCAAGCAAATAATTTCATCGTATCATAAATCCAACTGATAATCAAATTTCCCTTTCAAAATTTATTTTCAAATATACTGTCATACGACAATAAACTAACATAATTAAATATATTGATTAAAAAGTATAACAATGCGGATTATTCTGTCTGGAAAACACATATAATTACTCGAACAGAAACTGCAAACATCCCATCCACGTTATAAACGGTATTAATCCACACGACATGAGTAAGGCAGAACTTCTCAGTATATAGATAAGTTAAGTAGTCTTCAGAAAACCCCCAACTGATAATCATTTAAAGTTCAGGAGATTTATGAATAGTATTGTTAGAAACTTCTTCCAGACTCATACAGACTTCTCCAGTCAGGTATACTACTCCTTTCGCCCTTTCCTCAAGAAGCAAATAATGTTTTAAAACAAACATAATTAAAACTCTTATATAATTAATTACCTGTCTGTATCAGATTAGAAATTCCTTATTCAAACATATCACTGAAACATCTCAATTACTGGTTCTTAATAATAATATCAATAAAATCATTCACTTATAACTATCTCTCGGCCACAGTTTCATAGAGATTTCAGAGAAAAAAAACACTAAGTACTATTATGCCCATGAAATTTGTATTCCGAGAACTGGCGTTAAGAGTTGTTGATTTGATATCTGGTGAAATAATTGACACAAGTAGCCGAACTCTTTGGAGAAAATTGAAATAATTCTTGACAAACAAGGTCTACCATAATGGCCCATTCAACAGAATGATTACAAGAAAGCGACGAACATATTTTAATGATTATCTTTGTTTTCACCTTTACATTACTTTCTTGTGTTCGACATTATCAATATTATCTCACAATCTAAAAGAATACAGAGGGAAACACAACAAAGCAGTAATCCTTTTCAACAATAATAAGATCACATAATACTTTCCTAGTTATTTATGTGGATGGTATTTCCCTGTTTTCCACAGCATGGAGTGTTTCCGCCATATCAGTTGTTCCCAACACTTATTCTTCCTGTATGCCTCAGGTAATATGTCACTGGCTTCCCTCGCCCTCCGTGAATAAACAGATAAAACTATTGTTATAGTATAGAAGAAGGGTAAATTTATACACACACACACATATATATATATATATTTCTTAAAGCTTTTATTAATTAATTATGTATGTAAATAAATATAAAAAGGAACATAAACAATATAAGAAACCTTATAAAATAATAAACTTCTTTTTTTACTTTTCTTCTTTTTTTGAATTCCGGTTGGCTACAGGACAGGACTGCCTCGCAAGACATCTCCACCATTTTGACATTCTGGATAGTCCGTTCTGTATGTTGTGCGACCTTCTGGAAGAGATGGACCGGCTTCACCTTCTCCGCTGCCCAGCGCTGTGTTCAGCCCAGTTGTGGGACGATATTGGGGGGCAAGAGACCAAATGAGCCAATAGATTTTTGCTACCTTCTTATTGGACTTTTCCCCTCTTTCTTCTGTTTATTTGCGTTAGCATGTCTGTGTATTGCCCGCCATTGGAAATAAAAATAAAAAAATTATTTTTTACTGGATAATCAGAAAGATAGTTGTGCTTGTTTACGCTTCAGCATTACATTCATGACTGGGCGGATATATATATATATATATATATATATATATTCATTCTTTGGCCCGTATTCTTCGGATACATGTTCATCCCACCCCGTAGGGAAAAGGTTAAAAAATAGGAAATTCGGTTAAAATTTGGGATACTAGGATCAACCCTTCCAAATATCACACAATATTTTTAATGTCACCTCTTTCTTTCCCATAAGGCTTTACACAAATGGTATGCTAATATTCTGGAGAGCTCATGCAAATATTATTCCGTTATCTTAGACGAGAGCACCTCACGTAGAGCATTCGTTTTAATGATGTTAAGAAAAAGATGCGAGTGGCCCCCTCGGGAAAATTAATTTT
The DNA here is from genome assembly GCA_907164885.2 of Dolomedes plantarius. Classification (NCBI taxonomy): domain Eukaryota; kingdom Metazoa; phylum Arthropoda; class Arachnida; order Araneae; family Dolomedidae; genus Dolomedes; species Dolomedes plantarius. Next base: position 161,049,565 of record OU015492.1, read on the forward strand.
TTTCCTAGCAGTAATAACCTTAATCTCAACGTTAAAAGAAATAAGCTCGTTTAGGAAAACGTTTGCTCTCTTGATTGTTCTCTTTGTGACTCCCACGTGGGTATTTACAACCAAGTTTAAACTTGATAATTTAAAGAAAACTTGCAACATAGCGCCTATACGAAGTCGTTTAGAGCATGTTCCTCTAAAAATTTTATCGCTATCTAATATCAGTACTTATTCCGATATCACTCGGTGTCAAAAAGTTAATTACTGTAACTTATCAAATAAGCACCCCAGTGAAATTATCGCTGAATATCCACACGCGATTATTGGCTTGATGATAACGAGTAACATTTTACGACTGTTCAAATGGTTTAATAACCGTAATCACAGCATGTTATTTTCTTTCAAGAATGTCTTCACAACTTTGGATCGTTAGATTTTAAAAAATACACTGAAGTGCCACTGAATTAGGGATAGCAAAGCCTATGCAAATTGTGTAGCGCTGCGCATCATGTATGCGCAAGTGAGGGCACTGTGGTAACTGCATATATAGCGCGTACTGTGGTTGTTCTGAATTAGTAGTTGGAATTGCCAGTATGGGTAAACTGCCTGATTTAGACGCCTTCGATCGCGGACAAATCGTAGGTACGCGACGCATGGGCCATTCAATTTCCGAAATCGTCAGACAGCTAGGATTTTCAAGGTCGACAGTGTCAAGAGTATACCAAGAATACATGGATGGTGGAAAAAAAACTAGCGATCGGGCAAACTGCAAAGGACAATTAGCCTTGACAGTACGTGGTGAGAGACGGCTCAGGCGTATTGTACGTAGCCAGCGAAGCCAAACATTAGCTCAAATTACCACCCAGTTTAATGAGGGTCCCAGTCGTACAGTCAGTAAACGGACTGTGCAACGCTCGCTTCACCGTATGGGTTTCGGGGGCCGTCGACCTACGAGAGTACCATTGCTCTATACTCGCCATCGAGCTGCACGTCTTGCCTGGGCAAGAGAGCATAGAGACTGGAGTGTAGAGGACTGGAAAGGAGTAGCATGGAGTGATGAGTCTCGATTCCGACTACTTAACGCCGACGGGAGGCTGATAATATGTCGTCAGGCTCATGAAGCCATGGATCCTTCATGCCTGGCTGGGACTGTACAAGGGCATGGTGACTCAATCATGGTCTGGGGTGTTTTTTCGTGGCACAGTTTGGGATCTTTGGTGCGTGTACCAACCTCCCTCAATGCAATTCGGTACGTAGAGTTGCTGGGTGATCACCTCCATCCGTTTATGCTGTTCTGTTATCCGCACGGTAATGGAGTTTTCAAGCAAGACAACTGTACCTCTCACAAGTTCCGGTGGGCTACTGGCTGGTTGGATGAGCATTCCTCTGGCTTCTCTGTTATGAATTGGCCACCTAGAAGCCCATACTTAAATCCTATTCAGCATCTTTGGGATGTTTTGGAACAAGACGTGAAAGGCCATCACACAGCACCAAAGAACCTTACTGAATTATGGACAGATTTAGCCAATATTTGGCAAGCCATTCCCGTGGAACGTTTCCAGAAACTTGTTGAATCTATGCCTCATCGTGTGGCAGCCGTTATCAAGGCCAGAGGAGGCCAACTCGTTACTAGGTAGGTATCCTGAATTCAGTGGCACTTCAGTGTATATTGGTATATTTAATGTTTAACTAATATATAAATTAATAACTTAATCGCTTTTTTTTTCTACTGCTCATCACGGACCCGGGGTTGCCTATTTGGATGGCGGATCTGTTCTGTCCATCCGGCACTCGTGGGCCCAACAATAATTACACTGTTCACCGAACATGGGAAATTATCCTTCGGCTGCGTATACAGGCTTTTTGCTACGTAGCGGCTGGTCTTCAGTTTCCCGCGCTTATGGTCTCACGACCTAGAAGCATTAATTTGTGAATTACTACTGCTTATCAATAGTTATCAAATTGTAACCCCTTAATCAGTCTCCTTGTTAAGGAATTTAATTCCTTTTCGACATTAAGAATCTTAGCTTGTGACAAACCAAATTAATATGCACCCTCTCTATTTCGTACCTGGCTTCTGGCTAGCCTGTTGCATTGCACCTCTTTCAAATCTAATGGTGGTGACATACAATTTTTCTGCCGGACGGGCAACAACGACGCTTCGCATACATTTATTTCTACTTATTTGCGCGCTTAATCCTGAGAGCACTTCTTGCATCATGAACAAATGCTGTTTTGAAATTGTAAAACACGCAGTTCTTTTTCCCTCAAAATGTTCTAAGAATGTGCTAAGTTTCAAAAGATATTATACAATATATTGATCTACATATATAAAACAGTTCCGTAACTGATAGACTGGCTGACTGACTGACTGTCAGATAATACACTGACCGAACCGCTGTACCTAAGGGCTGAAATTTTGCATGGCGATTCTTCTTATAGTGTAAGGGTAAACTAAGAAAGATTTTTGAAAAATTCTTCTTTGATTTTTTAAAATTTAATTTCTAAGCTGTTTTTGCAACTTTTTTAAAGTTTGCATTTAAAATAATAACCTGAGAATTATAAAATTTATATCACGAGAAAGATCAGAAAAATTCCTTTAAAATGAAATCTTTTTCGAATCTTTACCTCCATTTTCTGATTTTTGGTCAATTTGTAAAGATTAATTTTTAGAATTTCATTTATTAAATGCTGATCATGTGGTTTCTTTTATTTTTGTGATACTGTAAATTAATTTTGCGTCACGTGCATAAAAACGAAATAAATTGACAAAAAAAATATTAAAATACGGCAAAAAATAAAATTTAACCAATAGAGTAATTGAGATGGAAGTTTTTAAGGAACTTAATTCAAAATAGCATGTTTTATGGATATTAAACGTATAAATTAATTGCATACGTTGACCATTGTATTTAATTTGAATATTTTTTCTACATTATTTTGTCTATAAAAATATCCGTTACGATTTTCATTGTAATTATCCTAAAATGTAGTCAGTAGCAAAGTGGGGGTATTCAGCTAGTTAAATATATGTGTGTGAATTAGTAGTCTGTAAGAAAAGGCTCCTCCAAAAATATCATCCGGGCATCCAATTGATGAGAGATTACTTTCTTTTTTGGTGCGAACTGAAAACAACTTATTATACCAGTAGAAAAATGCTTTAAATATTTTCACATATCAATAGATTTCATTTATTATTTTATTTCTACGATGATAAATGTTCATTTTCATTGTGACTTAAAATTCGCACCTTGGTTATCCAACGTCTCATCTTATGCAAAATTAATATATTGAACAGCAATTTTTCTTTATTTTTCGAATTACTAATGAATCTCTTGGAAAAAGTTTTTCGGCGTCTTTGTTTTGCCCCAAGTGATAAATGGAGCAAAGCATTTGTAGAAAATGGAAGGCAAGCTTCTGAGGATGGTTAAATGCACGGAACTTCAATCTATTAAAGTATTTCTATTTAAGACTTCTTCCGATAGGAAAGAATGATTCCGATTTCTTTTCAAATTCTTTATTGTACGTATAAAAAAAGAAGGAAAGTTCAAGTGTAACGCGAAAAGATACTAATAAATAAAATAATCAATTAAAATATTATCAAATAATCTTCAATTATGGTAGGATAACTTTTAAATAAATATTATTCAAAATTAAGAACTTTAACTTTAATTGCTGTTTTTTTAAAGAAATAATACTCTTATTTTTTTTTAAATTATTGTAGAAACAGACGTAAGGGTAACCCTGTATCTTTAATTTTAAATTGAAACGATATCTTTGATATTTCAATCTTCTGGATCATAGCATATTGTGTTAAGTGATCCTAGGTTAAGCACTTTTTGCTCGTAGACAATCAGCAATTAAATTAAATTTTACATTTATTTTAAATGTCTGCTCGAGCCGGAAAACTAATTTCCCATTTCATTTACATAACTAATACAAGAGAGAAAATTCAATTTAAAAGCAATCTTTATTCTTTTTCAGAAAGGAACTTTTTTTTTTTCAAGTAATATCTTCTCCTCAATTTAAGAGGATTAATAGATTTCTGAATTTCTTGGTAAAATGTGAAAGATACAATTGATAACTTCGAAAAAGAGCTTATCTTATTGATGCCAGTTTCAAAGAAACATTTTATTTGCTTAATAATATATGTATTTTTGGTCTCAATCAAAACAAAATTTATAGCGTCAAAATAATTTTTAAAACTTAAATAGGAATGTTTTGGAAATTATGAATCTCCATTAAAAGTTTGTGAGCAGACAAAGACAGTTTACATTTTATATTTCCTGTCATGAGTACGAGAATTTGCAATTTCTTTTTTAAGTAATCATCTTTGAAGGAGATAGTCAAAGCTTTTGATTTTGGCGTCGGCACAAGGATAGAGAATTTTCTAAAGTTTTAAACAAGTTAAACAATGGTTTAATAAGTTTCATCATATTTTTTGGCTAAAAGAATTTATCACTTTGTTCTTTTCAATAAACAGAGATGATAATTATGTTTTGGCCTTCTGAAACTGGAAACTATTGAAATTACTTATAAAAACTGCATTTTAGGTTGCTATTTCTAATTATCCAGTTCAACAAAACTGCTACGCATTTGAAAACAAAGTTATCGTATTCACCCACACAAACACATTAGAATATGTTTTATACTTTAATCATATAAACTGCACAACATTTAGGAGACGATCACACACACATGAGTCAGATAACAAATTTAATCCCAATATTGGGAGTTAATATTGTTAGATAAGGTAGATTAGGAACAATCTTCTATAGTGCTTGAAATGAGAGTAACTTGGATAAAGTAAGCAAGTTGGGTTCAAGTTTGAATTTGTACCCTTAAATCTACAACGATTGAACATGGAATAAATGTATTTGGGTTGATGAAATTCTCTCATACCCTTCCATGCAGGATGAGAAAATTAAGGTAAAGAAAACTCAAAACACAAAAATTTTAAATTCAGTATTCTGATAAGTTGCTTTTCAGAATTTTCGGTGCCGTTAAAAGTTTTAACTTCTATAGGTCTTATTTTAGGAACTGATATCGAACCTACAATTTCCTTCTTTAGAGCTTTCTGGAATCCTTTCTTACGCTATTGTTGAGCACAATTTTGCCTGATGTACTTAGTGGAGTCAAAACTGATTTATTTTTGGGAGGAGTTTTTTAAGCCACAAAAGGCTGAATCCAGTTAGTAATGGAGATGGCAAACGACCGCTATCTTATTTTTTTTTCGAAAATTGCTGGGTCGTGGACGTATTACGTGGCAGGAGGTTGTTGTGTTGAATGCCAAGATCTCCATCGAAATCCTTGGTCTCCGGCTGCTAAATCTTCAAGTATCAACTACAGTACTTAGTAATAGTTCTTGTAGTTGACAGTTTAGGCAGCTGGGGTGAATAATCGGAGTACAATTACATAATGTCATAGCCGTGACAACTTAGGGTCTCCCTTTTCAATTATAATCTTAAATCGATTATCAACTGACTTTAAAATACGCATGTTTCCAAAACACTGACGCAACTGCAAGATATAACTCACGAACTAGTTCTTCCAAACTATTTTCAAGGTTTTTAAATCCTCTCTACTGCCAAAATTTCCTGCTAATCGTGCGAGTCCATCTATTTAAAACATTTTAAAAACTGTAAAATGACATACATTCTGGCACCTACTGATGTATTTATCTCTTTTGACTGGCTTGGGTGCAGCGCAAAAGTCTTGAAAACTTTGGATCGCAGAGGTATACTGATGTTGGGGGAATTTTCCTATTTACGCAACATCTTACAACATTCTATCGGAATCCCATTTCTGTTAGCCGTTAGACAACTGATTGTGTTAATCAAGTTATAAAAAAATGTGAATCCTTCCACATTGTTATGACATTTATTTTTATTCTTTCCAGTTTACCAAAAAATATGCATTAATGGACATGAGCAGTGTAAAAGAGGTGCACATGTATCCTAGACTAAAGAAGGTCGTTCGCACTTTATGGAAACGATTTTGTAACTTATTTTTGACTTTTGTATTTTGAGATAAAAATTTGGCAACTTCAGAATAATCATCTGGTACCTTTTTTTTTATTAGAATGTGAGATAAAAGATTTATTTTGAAAATGGATCCTAAAATTGATAGGTGTCTCGAAGGTTACGTTAACTGCGTTTTCAAAGGAGAAACATTCGTATCAACAAATTATAAAGTGGTATAAAAATCGCGGTTATGGCTTTTCAAAAAAAGGAATTTATAATATATTAAATATGAAAGGAGAAAAAGTCTAACTGAAAGTAAAAATGGAAACATGACCGCGAAATCTCCTCCTAAGACTGTTCGAACGCAGGTAAATATCAAGAAAGTGAAGTCTTTGATCTTAAAAGAAAATTCGCCGACTCAGAGATCCACTGCATCGAAACTAGGAATATCTTCTGGCACTGTAAGTAAAATCATAAAGATTTGAGGTTAAAAAAGATGTTTAAACTTAAAGTTCATCTGCTTTTGCCAAAGCATATTGCTGGAAGAAAAACAAATTGCATAAAATTATATGAAAAATACCTAGCTGCTAAAAAATGGAAACTTGTGGTAACACTCGATGAAGCATGGGTGTATTTAAGTTACTGTAATAAAAAAAAGATCAATTTTCTATTGCTCAACTGACGGGAATGACCGCATGAAACGGCTTTGTCAGTGTACAGAAAAGTTCCCAAAGGGTTTCATGATAGTTGCAGGATTTTCTTACAACGGAAAATTAAAAATAAAATAAGTCTCAAAGTGAAAATTAATTCAGTCTACTATCATCAGAATATTGCAGAGCCAATTTTTGAAGAAGAAATTCCAGCCATATATGAAAAGGACATTGATAAAATTTATCTTCGTATGGACAAAGTCTCTAGTCACACGTCAAAATTAACTGCCGCTTATTTAGCAAAGAAAGAACCAGAAACAGGAATAAAGTGTATCCCATTTAACGAAATACCTGTAAAATCACCTGTCACTTTTCCAATGGACTTTTGTGCTTTCGGTTTATTAAAACGAGCCTAAGGAAAACGGCATCCAAGAACACTGAACGGACTTTGGAAAACGGTCCAAGAGGAATGGTGTAAAATCGACATGACAGTACTAAGAAAAAGTGTACTTTCATGGAAAATTCGTGCTAGAGCTATTGTCAAGAACCATGGCTATCTGACAGAAGCAAATCGCCGCAAAAAACATTTATACATAAAACTTAACTATCACATTCGTTTCCATAAAGTGCGAAGGACCTTCAGTATATTGAGATATATATTTTAGTAACGTCTAGAATATCTAATCAAAACGATATTTTTTGCAATCATTATTTTCTCCCTCTTTGACATACGTTTCACTTCATTTCTTGTCTGTTGGACATTAATGGGATTATTAACATTATAGACATTAATACTATTATTTTAAGGCGATTGTTCGTCTTTTAAAATTTCTCTAATTATACCTATTCAAGTAACCACTTTTATCTCGCCACTTTAATTAATATGTTGTTTACCTTCTAAATTTTAAAGGTAAAATATTGTAATTTTTATAATAATTAAGGAATATAGGATATAATAATAATAATTATAATAATGATAAAATATTGCTGGAATTTGAGGCAAAAGAAACGTAATATATAAAACGCAGATTTCAAAAAGAAGAAGAAACCGTAATCATTTTCGAGACACAGTCCCAGACATTTTAATGTTAACAATAAATTATCTTCGTGGTATCTTGTAGCATGAAATTAAAAATCCAACTGCCCGCATCTTATTCTTAAACAAAAGAAAGATGTAGTCAATGTAAGCAATTGCCAGGAATGTTCACCAATAGGCCGGAGTAAAATAAAATAAATACTGCCACAGATATAAAAGCCTCTTGTGCATGCTGTTATTAATTGCATAACATTCTGAAAACTAAGAAAGCTTCTTCAAATCAGGAAATAAAATATAACCTTTTCTTTTCAAGTTCTATAATTGTTGAATAATAATATAAAAATTATCAATACTAAAGTATGAAGGGTAAATGATACTAGGAGAATAGTAATAATTTATAAATTTAATGTCTAATGGTTACTGTACATAAAATATCATTGACACAAACTTTTTGTGACTTTATTTATATTACGGTTTATTAAAACATTTTTAATGTCCCCTAAATAGACAGTAATGATTGAATAATGTAAATGGACGGGAATCAAATCAGTTCCATCGTAAACGAGTGAATTAATAAATACCAGTTTCTGAAAAAGAAAATCAAAGAATTTTCTGAATCGTAAGATAATATGTGACTAGAATGATGCATGTCTTCATTATGTACCTCCTGAAAACTGTTAGTTTCATACGTGGATGGAAATATAATTTTATCCATGTAAGATCACTACAATGATCTGGCACGATATCACGATGTATGACTGTCTGTGATATTTCATTATGTTTCGAACTCTAATGCCGTCAGCCATTTTTCCCTATAATTGTTGGCATTGTGACTTATTGTGGTATTTAAATCGACAAGCCTCGAAGTCTCCCGATAAGCTCAGAATTAATAGCTAAATAAAGCAGTCTTCCATATATAGAGGATTTATCAACACATGATGCATTTCAGAAGACCCTGCCATAATTTAATTTTGTTTCATAGCAGACAAAAGCATTATTATCCCTCGTAAGGTACAATAGCTCTACTTTATGCTATAACTTGTTTAATGATCGATTGTAGTCATCCTTTCGCAGCTCGCCCATTGTCATTTAGCACATTAGCACGATTCTGTGTCTAATCACATATTCCCTAGTCTATTATACCAGCGGTAGGAAAATTTGTGAAGATAATACCTAATCACCCATAATGCACATATCCCAGGATTATTTTCTCACTGGTGTAATATTCTAAACTTTCCTTCTATTTCTAAATTTATTCGTAATAAAGTTCATGCGAAATTTCGTTGAGATTTAAGGTTAAATTGTCATTTCAATAATTGTTTTAAACTTGCGAACAATTAAATGACGAGAGAGAGGAATTTACACAATCTACGTCATAAGAGAACACGGGAAATATCTGACTTCCTTCGGCTTCGTTCTGTTAAGAACATTGTTTATCTTTTCTGTGTGGCTGGTCAGTAAATAGACGTTGATATTAGATAAACAGCTCATTGCACTAGCAGTGAAATGTAATTATTTCATTATCTTCGCTTCTAATTTGCTTACGTTTTATCAGAAACTCCGACGCTTGCTTACTAACTTCTCTCCAAACTTTAGCGCTCTTCAAATATTTTGATATGAGTTTATTTAATTTAGTATTTAATGTTATAATATTTAGCGAAATTTCGTTTAAAGAATATTTGTTTTTTGTGAAAGAAGGGCCTCTAAATTATAGATGTTGTCTTTTATTATTCCTTTAGATTATTTTAATTTAAAAGAATTAACTATGTTGAATGAAATATGTTAAAAAATACCCTGACTAGTTCATGTATCAGTAAAACCAACTCCATTAAATCCGTAATATATTGAATTGTTTCTGAAACGCAGTTTAGTTATTAAATTGACGTTTAAGGTAAAATTTCAGTGTTTTGAAGCAACATTATCTATTTAGAAAATAAATCCATTAGAATTACTTAAAAAAAGCCATTAAGTCATGAGCCATAATAATGTGCTTTGTTTAAATGATCTTTGTTCAAATTTATGTTTTCCCATCTTAATGCAACGATTTTGACGAAATTTAATGTTATGACATTTGATTAAAGTTTCCAACAATAATTACTCTTCTTGGAACTAAATTTGTATAAATAAGTCTAAGTACATTTTAAGAGGTGAAATCAATTTAGTTCGAAGCGAAGGAATTTTTCAACATTTTGTTTTTAACAGACATTCAAATAAGAAATGTTTGGCACAAACAGAATTAGTTTTAATCCAAGAAATGTCCCATTTTATTATCTTTCGGTATAAAGCTACAAAGCTTTATTTTCATTTCCTAAATAATTCGGAGACAAAAAATAATGCTATAGTTAGAGCATTCTTTTATACCTGATATTGCGTTCTCTTTTTGCATATTCTAAAACAATTGGATTCTTAAGAAAACAGCTAATATATTAAATACCTGAAATCTATGTAAAATTTTCAATCAGTTCTCTCAACAGAAATTGTTAAGTTTGTATAACACTATACCATACTTTCTGAATAAAAAACATTTTATACATATTATTATAGTTTTGAACATAAATAAAGCACAGTACAAAGACTTGATATAAAAAAAGTATCCTATTGAGACAAGTAGGACAATGTTTAAATACTTAATCATACATAATAGCCTCAAGAATTTTCAGAAAATCTTATGATTCAAGTATTTAATCACTAATTTAAATATATGTTCTAATGTCATTAAGTTATATATTAAACATTTTTAATATAATACCTTTATTATATTAAAGAGGTTAATTCTTGGATATTTAGCTTTAAGTTTGTTTTTCCCAGCTTTATAGAAACAGTATATATATATATATATATATATATATATATATATATATATATATATATATATATATATATATATATATATATATATATACAGTGGGCCGTCAACACATACAGTGGGCAGAAATTCAAACGGGAGTACAAAAGAGTTTGTTTAATTAAGATTCTTGGATATATAAGAACAACACAGCTATTTACAAGGAAAGTAAATATACATTACTCATTGATTCAACACTTCTTAAGAGTAATTTATTCAAACAAAAAACCGTCGTTTTAGCATTGTACACCTAAGGCCCGTTGCACACACGGCGTTTTTATACTTGGCGGAAATTTTCCATAGGACGTCGATCCAAAAGTAGTCCTTACACACACGGCGGAAAAATCCGTCGCCGGGGAAAAGGGCCACCCCTCTTTTTCGAATCCTGCACGTTTCCAATAAAACCAGCGGGGTCGCACCTACGCTTCCCCTCTCCCCCCAGCCGGAATCGGATGAGCCCTCCTTTTCGAATCCCCTTTACGATTCTAGGAAAACCAGCGCCCCCCTTGCAAACCCCCACCACCCTTCTCGCAAATGACCCTACGACGGTAGAATCCGCTGTGTGTGTAAGCGTGCATAGGGTCACATGGATAACTAGTTCAATCTGACCTCAAAAAATCCGCCAGCGCACAGTGGCACTCGACAGCCACTTTTTTTCCGCTCAGTGTGCAATCTCCAATTGACTTCTGTGGTCTATTGTTGGAACGACGTCCGATGGAAAATTTCCGCCACGGATAAAAACGCCGTGTGTGCAACGGGCCTAACATTACGATTCCGTCTTTTCTGGTGTCCACTTCCAGTCTTGTCTGCCGCCAAAGTCATAGCGCGCTCAAATTCAAGGCCAACGTTTCTCTCCTAGAATTGTGGCAACGCTTCATTAGCAGCTAGACGTGACACAGGCGAATAAATAGGGCCCTTTACACGTACGCTCTTTCGCGAGTGCTTTGGAGAGTACGGGGTTACGCGCGGGAAAACTTGCAGACGCAATCACGTGTGCTTGGTTTTTTTCCTCATGTTGCGAGTTTTTCGAACGCTCGTTCTTTCGCGCTCGAATACTCGCGTCATTTTAAAGGAAAATGAAAGAACGTCCGTGTAAAGCGATTCGAGTGCGATTGAACACGTGAAACGCGTGTGAAAAACACACAGTACTGAAGCGTTCAGTTTTTTCGTTGGTGTTTTAATAATTTTGTGTTATAGAAATGTACATTATGAGAAGAACCATTGCTCAAGCAACTACTGCCGGTGTTGGTGTGATGGAAAGCCAAAAGAAGAAGAAAACGTGTGGGAAAATCAGTGTGAGTAAAAACGTATAGACGAATTTATTAGGTCGCATACCTCTAATTCAGGAATTACGAGAAAATTATCCAGATGATTTTAAGCTTGTTTGTTTACATTCGGATGTGTGACATGGCAGATATACGAACATGGAGTAAAGACGTGATAGTGGATTTGATTTCCTTATACAAATCGCTTCCTTGCCTTTGGAAAAATAAATTTTAAGAATATAAAAACAAGAACTTAAAAGAGGATGCGTACGGCAAATTAGTTGATTCTTCTGAGGAGAAAGGATTTTTTGATGCCAATCGAGACTTCGTTGTAAAAAAAAAGTCTAAGAGGCTCTTTCCGGAAGAAAATGAAGAAAGTCAGTGATAGTCTGGAACAGATGACGTCTACACATCTTCCCCGTGGTACTACAATAATTTGCTGTTTACAAAAGACCAGGAACTACGCAGTAGTACTCTTAGATTTACTTTTGATAATGAACCAGAGGATGGAAGCTTAAACGTCGACGAAACTGACCAAATTGCTATTTTGACAAATGAACAAGGCGTGATGGAGGGTGATGAAACTCAGCAGCGACTAAAAGTCGTAAGTTGAATTATTTTTTATTTATTTACAACTACATATTACATTTACATGTGAAAACTAATAACATAGTAACTAAATACACTCATTCTTAATCTAAGCTCTCCCCATCGCAACCATACTATCTTACAACTCAACCTTTCCGTCGGTATTGAAATAATTTTTATGATTTTCTCTGTTTTGTTTAGTATGGTGGGCTAACTGGTGTTCGTATAGATTGTGATGGTCACGGTAGTCAATTTTGGGTGTGAGGCCAATTGTGATAAACTATTCAAAGCGCTACCGGTTTGATTGGCCAAAAATATAGTTTCTTGCGTTGCGTTACAAGTACTATATGAGCCTTCTGATTGAAAAATAATAGATAGATTTATTGGAGCCAAAAAAAAACACATATATAGTTCATAACAGTAACTCATCACATTTACTATATTCAATATTCTTACTTCGTCATTACACTTTAAAATATACATTCAATTTCCTACCCCTCAATCAGATATTGCTTACATATTAATCATCAACTATTTACTCATGAGGTATTATACTTAATAAACACTTCTATGATTCAACTTAGCAACTGTCATTAATTACGTCAATTCATTAAATATGGATGAGAGGCAGCGAGGCAAATACCACTTAGTGATCAAATAACTAACGTCACACATACCTGATGCGTTGCATTTTTCAAACGTCCTTATGAACTCCGACTCGGCTGGGTGGTCATCAGTTAGGAAAGGTCTTTTGTGTTGGGGCACGTTTTGCTATGTGATGCTCGCCTTCTGTCGGCGGCAGGGGTGTAGGCTGTGTGGTCTAGTCTCTTTCTGCTGTCCAGCGCTGGTATCAATCGGTCCCTTGGGACGGAGTAATTCACTCTCAATAGACCTCCTCTTTCTGCATCCGTAGGTGGTTCTTTGAATGTCGACGATGTGTCCTTGAGGCGGTAGCTCATTTCAGGCTGTCATCATGTCTCGTACGGTTTTCTTCCCCTTATTATCGCCTTTGCCTCCGTGCTATCATCTCAGCACTCCCGGAAGTTAATTGCTCGTGATTATCATTCTTTATCGCACTGCACGACACCGTTCCGATTCATTCTCAAATCAATTCCTCTCTTATTCGGCTTCGCTGGAAACGGTAAACATCTCAATTCTATGACTGGTTATCTGCTCGGGACGTTGCTTTTTCTATTGTCGCTGCAAGCCGTGCTCCGTTATCTCGATCGCATCAAGTCTACTCTTTCAGCTTCGTTGTATGGGGCTGTCATCTCAGTTCTACGTCTCCAAAAAAAATCTGCTTGTTCAATCTTTTCTTGCTTTTGTAATATCTTTCATCTTTCCTCGTTGGCTCCTCCTTCTTTCTCATTATCATTGGCCATATATTTTTCTGTCTACATTTAGTGGTTCTCCTTCCTCCTTCTCGAAATTTCCATTACCACCCTCGCTGAGGGCGTGTCATTACCTACGTGTCTTTCCTCATTATAACTTCTCTTCTGACGGTTACCTCTGATTTCTTGTATCTCCATCTGTTTCTTGTTTCAATTCCCGTAGCTAACTCCTTCCTCCACTCATCGTTCCCTCTCTTTTATTCATCACGCGCTTAATCACTATTTCTTCACATCTGCATCTCCTTTTATTTGGCCGTTCAGTTTACTCAACAGATGTTTCTACCTAACTAAGTCCTTTCAATTCGGCTACTTCTCCGTTTGCCACTTCCTTTTCTCATCAATTTATCCCCTTTTTGCGGTCTCCGTCTTATTCTTCTTTATCTTTCTTTAATCTTCCCTGCTATCTTTACAATTTTTCTTCGTTATTCTTTAACTCCATACAATGTCGCCGCCGTATACCCATCGACATTTAGCTTGTAAACTTTTATGTTCCAATACTTGTATGCTCCAGACACGAGCATTTGCGCGAGAAAGAACGAGCGTTTGAAACACTCGCAACATGAGGAGAAAACGCAAGCCCGTGTGAGTGCGTCTGCAAGTTTTCCCGCAAGCAATTCTGTACACTCCAAAGCACCTTCCCCTTCATCTTCGACACTTTCACACGTGCACTCTCTCACGCGGCATTGTGGTTTTACGCGGGAAAGAGCGTACGTGTAAAGGGCGCTAATGATTGAAAGGTGAGGTGGGGAAAAGACGGAAAATTACATATCTACATACATACATATATATATAAACGAAACGAAACGAAAGTATGGTTTAAGATTAACGAGTGAAACATTTTCAACGAAGTCAGAAACAAAGAAGTATACCAGTTCCTGTTTATTTCCTTCAAAATGATTTATTCTACACTATTTTTTCAAGATACTCTTATCAAAATTTTAGGAACACTTATCTCCATCCCACCTTACAGTGGCGCACCCAGGATGTTTTCTTGGGGGGGGGGAGGAACGAATAAAAATATTTATAATGCATGGGGGGCGAGATGAACGGATAAAAATATTTATTATGCAAAATCAATATTCATAATGCAATTTCTATTTCTTTAGAGGGGGCCAGGGCCCCTTGCCCTCCACCTAGGTGCGCCACTGCCACCCCATCGGCAGACATATGCACCAAAACTGCATTCTATATGAGGTAAAATTCTGCACAGTAAATTTGTCTTGCTAATATTAGCCGATGAGTGAGCTGAAGGGAGAAGAATTCTTAATGCGGAATTTCTGTAAATTTTTACCGGTGATTGATAAAGTGCAGTCAACCAGCCCACTTCGGAAAGAAACATCGTCTTTCACGACTTGAGGCACGAAATTCACAGTTCAAGAGGGTGGCAATATGTATGAAGCATGGTAAATAGGTGGAGATAAAAGAATATAAGTCTTACTTTTAACTTCAAAAGCTCGAGAATCCGATGAAGGTAAAAGCTAAAATATTTTCGCATTGATACTTCAGCAATGTTTTCAGAAACTAGCAAGACATCGGATAAAACCTCCAATTTTGAAAAAAAAACTGATCTTTTCTATTTTCGTGTACTTTCGGAGCTACTAAAAATGAGGTTTAACAAATTTTATAAATATTTAAGCGTCAGTTTCTGCGAAATTTTCGTAACATGTCAACCGTGCTTGATTACTAGAAGCTACAATCCTTTGTTATCCGTTCCTAGACTCATTTACACTAGTTTAAATACTAAATGTTTTCACACCCAACAGTCCTCTCCAAGATAAAATATCTAACAAGCTTATGATTACTATATAAATTAAAATCACGGAGTTTATTCTTTTAAAACGAAAATCTGTTTTTGTTAATGAGTAAATACTTTGAAAGTAGGTTAACGGCTTAAGTGAATAATTATCTTCATTTCCCCTTCATATAAGTGCTCTGAGTACCGCATAAAAAAGTACTAGTTAAGTGTATATAAAAATTATAAAATTTGAGAAGTCTCCAACTTTCTCTCCTTGACATCAGCTTTTTTTAAGTCACAGTGTAATATGACTAAAATTTGCAAAAATGCAGTCGCCATTTCTACAAAAAATGAGCTTATAACGTAAGTAATAAACAGCTCAAAAACTCCCTTACACTTTTTATCCCGCTAAAATTTAGTTATTTTATTTTGCTGCTTTTATTGCTGCATTCTAAAAGTTTAATTAGCGTGTTTTCAAATAACTGTATGGCAAAATTTATGATTAAAAGTTTTGTTAAAAATATTTTGCTTATGAAGTTTTTTTTATTAAAATAAGGTTATAATAAAGTTAACTGTTCTAAACTATTACTACAGAACTACTCAATTTTAATTCCATCGACATGGTCACTTTTATAAGTTATTTTCACATTTTTTAAGCATAAAGCTTCTGTTAAAGAGAGAACAGCAATATGCAAGAAGCAGGATTAAAAAAGCATAGCTAATATTCTGTTGAGACATTCTCCGAAAAAATAAATTAGTGATTTCAGGCTTGTTTTCAAATATAAGTCATGTTGAAAAAAAAATTCTTCAAATTTTACTATCAGTATTTTGCGAATATAGTATATTCGATGAATAATGAATTAGGAGATTAAATTTTCAAAACCAAATCAAATAATAATATTGAATTTTTGAGTTCTAGAAAATGAAATATTCAAATGCCTCTTGCAGCGGAACGTGAGGAATCTAGAAATCTAGAAATTGAAAGCAAACAGGGCATCTTTTTTTCAAATGAAAATAAAATGATATCTTACTGATAATAATGATTAATTACCGTTTCTCGAATGTTCTCGATAAAAAAAAAGAATCGTTGAAAGTGGAAAGAAATGTTAAATTTCCTGATCAAAGGATCCTCGAAGTGTATTGTAAGAGTACTTTCTTTTAAAAACACAAGTATTCCATCAGATTTTATTCTGAAAGTTAAAAAGAAAAAATTAGAGCAAATTTCCTTTACTTTTTGCCTGTTTTCTCATTTTATATAGGAATCTTCTGCTTTTTAAAAGTTTACTTTACGCCATTTCATTTTTACGTAATATAAACATTAGTGCCTGTTTTCGGTAGTTGAAAGAAATCTAAAGGTCTGTTTGATAGTGAAAAAGAATATGAGCTTCTACAAATACACGATCAAAGAGGAAAATAAATCAGGTAGTCTCTTCTAACGAAACTACCGGGAGTTATTAACGTTGGATACTTATCGTTGCTTACCTCTTTTGTATGTATACAATGTATACATGTATGTATACATGTATGTATGTGTTATGTATATATGTATCTATATATATGTACGTATGTATATACAGTGGTACCTCGACTTACGAGTTTTTCGAGATACGAGCATTCTCCCGGCAGATTTTTTGCTTCGAGTTACGAGCAAGTTTCAGATACCCCACCGCTAGTTTGCGCAACGCACGCCATGTTACTTTCTCATCAAATAAGAACACGAGAAGTGTGGGGACGAAACTATTGTATATAAGGAGAAAATAAATCTAATTTAATAATTACTAATTAAAGTTAGGATAATCCTTACCTTTATTTATTTCAATTAACAGTTAATATCTAGTTTCAATTAAATTTGTCTTCAATATTAGCCATTAGTGGTTAGTACATTTATGTAGATGGAAAAGAGTTGCGTTGTGTTTTTTTTTATAAAAATGCAATAACCCATAAATTAATTATTAAAACTGGTTCGACTTACTGTTGCATCACTGTGGTGATTAATGAGCCAAAAGGAAAAAAGAAATTAAATCTAATAAAATTACTTCTCTATCCATGGAGCACACCTGAAAATATTACAACTTCTCCTAAAAGAAAACTTAAGGATATCAACTCTACTGAAATAAAAACCTAAAGCTGAAAATCAGAAAATTAACTCAAAGGCAAAGACCGACATGACACAACTTTACAAACTAAAAATAACAAATTCATTAACAATTTCACTGACATTATAACAATCATCCTCATAATCTCAAGTTTTTAAATGTATTACTACGACAAACCACATTCAATTAATTCAATTAATTAAAATTGCATTTCCGGTAACCATTATATAATGGGCTTCGTTGGAGATGGGAGCTAGGAGTAAGGTCATGTGACCAAATATAATAGTTTATGGATTATTCGTGATCGTATATCATGTTGGTCATAGTAGTTAATTTGGAGTGTATTGCCAAACTATTAATTAACTCAGTACTATCTGTTTGACCAACCAAAAGAAAACATTTAGTGTCATGCGTTGTGTTTGTAGAAACCACAGATTATCTGATTGCTTAATAACAGATGAATTTATTGAAAGTTCACATGAATTTATTGAAAGTTCACACATACATATATAATTCATAATTGCAACTTCTAGCATTTACTTAATAATTTCTGTTATGTATACATCAATCATGCATATATTATATTCCTATCGATTACTTATTTAAGATATGAGGTCCCTAGAATCATTTTTAAATATATTCATTTAATTCAACATCATATATTATACTCATAGCAAAACTGACCTTAGGATGAGAGGCACTCTACATACACATTCATTAGCGATAAATAAAAGACTGCACAATACCTTCGCTGATGGATCTTTTAACACCACACTCTGCTAACGTCGCTGGGCCTGAGGTGATTCATTCCAAATCTGCATACTAGATCAAAATACGGTCTGTCATCGGTGGGTGTTCCTCGAGCTATTATGGGGTCAGTCACTCGGTCCTCGGGGAGTGAGTGTTGCTGTCCTTCCATTCAATTGTCCGTTCGGCTTCATTCACTGGAGTTCTGCTCGCCGGGAGTTGATTATCAGGGCTGTCTGCTCTTTCGGGATTGCGATCATGAAACAGGTTATTTCCTTCTTTTATTCAGACGTAGGAATTATGAAATTGATTCCTTATTATCTAATTGTGAGGTCTCATCATTATCTCCTTCTATTCTATCTGCCACTACTCATTTGGCTATCACTCTAAGTCCTGCAGCTATCTCTCTCTGCATTACATGTCGCTCGTACTCTAAAAATACCTCTGCTCCTTCGTCAGTCTATACATCTCTATATCGGAGTGCAAAGTGTCTATACCTTTTCTTTTTGGGTCAAAATTTTCGCCCTTGCTTCCAAAATAGCGCCTTCTTCTTCAATTGGTCGACCATTATTTTTACTTCTCTTCTATTGGATTATTCGTTTCTGCCATATGTCTTACTCTCCACCCTGTCGTAGGTGTGGCATTTTATGTCATTAACACACTGTTCCCACGGCCATCTTCCATATTCTACATATGTTCCACATTTCCTTTTTTCTTAGCCAAATCGCCCCAACACATCGTTCCTCTTCGTTAACCTACCTTTTATTTACTTAAATTCTTATCTGTTCACATCTGCCACTTCTCTTTGCGGTGCGTCTTTAACCTGTAATTGCCTAAGTATCCTTCTCTTTAGAATTCGGCTAAATCTATCGTTTATTCATTTCCTGCCTTCATCAATTCTTGTCGCGGTCTTCTGCCGTACTCATTTTTCAATTCCGCTTTGCTATTCTCCCGCTTTCTTCTTTATTCCATCTCTTAATCTGTTTTAAAATGTCGCGGTAATTTACCCGGTGACACATTATAACATTCATCCTTATATACTCAAGTTCTTCTCAGTATTATTCCGACAAAACAAATTCAATTACTTAAAATACATTTGCGGTAAAACCAAATGTAATATCATTACAACAAAAACAATTAAATAAAAATTCAATGAATTAAAGGGAAGTGGCTGGTGAATCAAAACTTAACTACTCTATTTGTAATTGCAAATAATAAAAAATTAAAAATAAAATTTGTCTTAAGGACCCTCCTGCAGCGTTCAAGAAGAAAAATAAATTAAATATAGGAATTAAATAACAGAAAAGAAAGGAAAAGAAGGATATCACCCGTGGCCAGTTCACCGTTCTCCGGGATCGGGCAACTTGTATCGTCCGGAGGCCGGGAGCCGGACGGGCCCAAGCTTAGGTCTTACACCCCCTCGCTCCAAGTCCAGAATCCCCTTTCAAACTTCCCCGCGCTTCCCGAGTCACCCCTCTATTCCTCGTAGTCGTGGGCAACGCTGTATAATTGCAAAGAGTCCGATGATGCGCCAACGATTTGGGACATAAACTTCGAGGAAAAAGGTTGCAGGCCACAAATTCTACCTTCTGGATCTGTAGTCCAATTTTATTTTTTCTTTTAAACTTGTTCTAACGTTCTATTAAAAGTCCTCCGCGCTGCCGCCATACACAAGATTCTTGCGCACATTCTAAAGTCCTGCTATTCTGATCTTTTCTCCTCCCTGTCTAGGGGGCTTGGTTGTGCATCACGAAGAAATGGCGAAGACCGGGCATATCAAATTTCTAAGGACAGCGACCAGCAAAAGATAGGGATAGGATCCTGTTGCTAAGCACAGATTCAGTTTTTGGGAAAGAAAGAAAAACAAGGAATACTAAAAAAACTTCCTGTTTATCTAAATTTCTTAACCTTTGAAGTAAAATTCACCAGCCAACAAAGAATAACTTCACCCCATCCACTTACAAGGCTTATAAATAAGATTCATTAAATAATAAAAATTTGAACAATGAAGTAAAACATGTGATGTCAATTTAATTCTTCCCTCAATTTAATTCTCCATAATGTCAAAACCTATCGAGAAACTTGCGCACGATTCTCCAAATGCGATGACATTAATCAAAGAAATGAATATTTGATCATCAGAAGTTTAACCACCAAGTATATTTATCAGAGGCTCAATAATTTAATTATACAAAGCATTATTTTACTTAAGCTTAATTACTTAAAAACCCGAGATTAAAATAAACGTTAATTATTTATAAAACTATTAATTATCATTGCAACAGAAGCATATAATATTTACAACCTTTATGTACAATTATTTTACAGTTGTATACATATTATTCTAAGACTACTATCCAGTCTTAAACCAAGAGATTAATATTCAACAATTATCACCCGAGGCAGTGTGCTCTGCCCACACTTGAGTCGCCATCTGAAACCGAACAGCGTCCAACTTCTCTCACAGATAAATAGCTTCAATTCCCTCCCCCACACTGGAACCCCCATGGGGTCTAGGGGATGGGATGACCTTGGTCAAAAAACGACGAATAAGATTTAATTATTCAGTTCACTCTTTCTCCTCCTCTTTCATCAGCATCTTCAAGTCTGATCTGCAAGGTATTTGTTTTACATTACACTTAATAAAACAAGTTTATTGCAGTACATTCTATTGCCGTGCATTTATATACAATGTTCATCATTTATAAGCACATTTTTCTTATTAAAAATATGTAACAAAAAATTACGGTGTTTTGGGGGAGGCCGGAACGAATTAATGGCATTTCCATTCATTTCAATGGGGAAAATTGATTCGAGATACGAGTATTTCGAGTTATGAGCTCCGTCATGGAACGAATTAAACTCGTAAGTCGAGGCACCACTGTATATGTATATATATGTCAACATTTTGATGTATTTTGGTACTTTTCTGTTTATCTGTTTACTGCTTACCCAAACGATACAGAGTGGGTTTGGCGCGCTGCCAAAATTATAACACGACGACGGACGGTTTTAGCGTCTGAAACTTTCTTTCCGGAGGACCGTTATGGAGGAACATAATCCTACGTTAAAATCCTTTTTATGTGTGCAGGTGAAAAAATTGGAATATTCAAGGAACACCTCCTCTTGTTAGTGTGTGTTTATCCGAATAAACTATCGCACCGTTTAATTAAACATCATGAAAATCCTTAGTGTATGAATGTTCTTGAGCAATCCTTTTCGCACTAAGTTCCAAAGTTGTACCCTTCTCAAAGATTCACATGGTACCAATCTTCCATTTCAAATAAGTGTTCTATTTTTATAAGAAAAAGCAAACAGATTTGTATCTAAATAAAACACAATTTCTTGTTTAGTTACTTTAATATTAATAAAGTCTCATGTAACAGGCAAGTAACAAAATCAAACATGATAGCACTCATTAAATAGTGTGAATCTCTTGAGAAACACTGAGCTTTTAACTACATCGAATGATTTACCAACTATAATGGAACACCGATTTACCAGTGTAGGTTAAATTTTAATGAAAGAAAAAATTCTTCCATAAGGTTTGTCGATGGTCATCGACTCGAACTGGGTCTTACAGATTATTTTTTCATTAGCAGGTAATGTAAATGGGAGCAAATTAGAATTAGTAACCTCCTGGAATGTGTTAAAATATTTTCTATTGTTGAATATGACAGTTCATGTTAAGGCTAGAGTATAGCAGAGATAACAATTGCCGCTCTTGTGAATCTCTTGAGAAACACTGAGCTTTTAACTACATCGAATGATTTACCAACTATAATGGAACACCGATTTACCAGTGTAGGTTAAATTTTAATGAAAGAAAAAATTCTTCCATAAGGTTTGTCGATGGTCATCGACTCGAACTGGGTCTTACAGATTATTTTTTCATTAGCAGGTAATGTAAATGGGAGCATATTAGAATTAGTAACCTCCTGGAATGTGTTAAAATATTTTCTATTGTTGAATATGACAGTTCATGTTAAGGCTAGAGTATAGCAGAGATAACAATTGCCACTCTTTTATTTTATGTACGCCATTAGTAAAATTGTGCGTTCTATTGAAAAAAAATTAAAATCGGTGATCCTTAGAATATGTCCACTTGATTAAATACACTTTGGTCCCGATCAAGCCTTGTGGTAGCGCGTCGGCTTTTGGTTCCGAGGGTAGTTGGATCGAATCCCAACAAACTCCATTAAAAACCTTCGTGTTTCGGCCGGATATGGGCAGAAATCCGTGGACCGAAAAGATCCTCTATGTGGTCAGAGAAAGTGGGAGAGGATACGATCCCTCTAGATGTCACCCCTGAAGGTTCTTGGTTAAAATTGAAGTGGAACCTGGTTAAATCGGATTCCGACCCTGTTGTCCCATCGTAAACCGGAGCCGTACCCCTAAGCCCGCTAGACTAGATGGGCCTAATGTGGAATACTTCCCACCAGGAGGCATTAAAACAACAACAACAATAAATACACTTCAATTTTCTAAATTACGCCCATTAAATGACGTAAAAACACTTCCACTGTATGCATTTCGATCCAATGTTTCAACACAATACTATATTTTATGACGAAAACAAATCAAAGAATCATCCATTCTAGCACGTTTTGGTGTCAGATTCTTTAATAACAGCATAAATCACAATTCAGCAATCCTACAAAATCAAAAATTCAAGCAACAAAATTCTTAGTTTGAAGTTTCAAACAAAGGAGGATAGCAGAAGAAAGCACAAATGGTTATAAAAGAAATGAACGGCTTTTACGAAGGAATTCACGACTTAAACCAAAATGCATCGAGTTAAACATTTTAGGTACTTCCCAGTGGGAATTGTGAGTTCTAGATTGTTGCTTTATGGTTACATTTTATGTGAAAATAAAATATAAATGATTTATGGTTCAGAATAAAAAAAAGTTTTATACATATTGATCTGATATCTTTTTACAATTTTTTCAAAATTTTCTTTCATATTTTTGTTCCATAAAATACATACCTTCATATATTCTCTATTTTATTATATTATCTTCAATTCTTTCAAATGTAATATATTGAATTTAATATGAATTTTTGTACTCGGATAATTTATTTTTGTACAGACTTTTGTGTTTGGCATACAATTCTCTAAAATTAAATATAGATTATCCGAATTTTAAAACTTTTGAACTTATGTCATCTGATATTAATCTGCTTTAATTAGCATATGGTTGATTTCATCAAGGTTTTATTTTCATCAGTTTAACTTTAAAAAATTATCTAAAAGAAATTTCATAAAGTAATTTGCTACTAGAGGGTGATTACCACAGAGGCTTACTGAACTCATGCTTAGCGTCTCAAAAATTCTGGAACTAGGTTTCGTCGCTATCTGCATAAAAATATGATTGAATGAAACTGAAATCGATTAATACTGTTATAAAGCCATGAACGCCTTTGGTAAATGTTACAAATACTCAATTACAATTTTCGATCAACTTTTTTTTAAAATGCAGATATTTTACGATGAGAAATTACATGTTGATCAAATTGACTCTGTTCACCTTAAATATAGTATATAAATCATACAAGAAAAGTATAACACGATGGCACCTTTTATGTACTGCAATTTTCAGGTCCGTAGGGAATTTTTTAACACCGTATAGTAACACTAAATGGTGAAGACTCTTTTCTAACGCTTAAGCGTGATTATAAACTATTTACAAAAGACAGTAACTAAGAGGGAAAAAAAATTACAATTTTTGTCTAAAAGTCAACGAAAATAACGTAGGACAAACTAGCTTTGGATTAAAGTCATTTTTGAAAAATCCTATAAACGTAAAATTTATACTTGTATAGTAAGTGTTGAGGAGAAGAATTTATTTGCAAGTGGTTTGTGATAGATTCATTTCCTCCCCTTGTAATATTTTAAAATTGATTTTATAAAGGTTTAAAGTTAAAAACATGGTTAAATTTTTTCTTAAAATTATTTTTAAAAGCAAATATGTTTATCAGTTGGGCTGAATGAATTGCTGACAACTTTTACCTTTTTATCGAGACTTATTGTCATTATTATACTTTCTCAATCTATATAACCCCGTTTAACACTGTAGTTGTAGTTGTTCCTAATGGACTTTGGCTAGAATCCGTATAAGATTTAGGGTTTGAGGAGTGCGATTTGTGACTGTAAGATCGTACTATTTACATGGTTAGTACATTGCAAAGAGGCAAATTCTTGTTTAAATGATGAATTGATTTATTGACCATTCCAGATTATAAAACACATAATAAAAAAGATGATGTATAATACTATCCTTAGGAAAATTTACACGAGGCATGAAGACAAACTCTTGGTAACTCAAAAGAGTTTTATTAAATAGTCCTAAAGTATAATATATCCACTAAAAAACTTTTAAAAAGTAAATAAACGCCAAGCTTCAAAATAAAAGTTACGACTAAAAAATGGTGTGATATCAAATATCCAAGCTTATTAAGTTCGAGTACTTAATTTCCTAATCACGAATTTTTCACATCTAAGTGAAGTGGTTAAGCATGACTTGTTGATAGAAACCCTTCTTCCCTAGATCAAACTCATCATAACCTGTTTCTGAAAATTTAAGTTACCCATACTGGCAATTCCAACAACTAATTCAGAACAACCACAGTACGCGCTATATATGCAGTTACCACAGCTCCCTCACTTGCGAATACATGATGCGCAGCGCTACACAATTTGCATATGCTTTGCTATCCCTAATTCAGTGGCACTTCAGTGTATATATACTAGCTGTTTACCCGTCTTTGCCCAGGTATTTATTAATCTCAATTTTTTACTATACAGGAAAAGGAATGAATTCTACCTATAGTGTAAAATCTAAGTAATTTTATTTTGCGGGTATTTAAAAGTATATGTACAGTATACAAATGATAAAATAAAATTACAAATTCACTCTATTATTTAACTCAAAACTTCATTATAAACAACACTTTTAGTTTCCTATATTCATCTCAGTGACTCCGAAAACAATGGATTTGACACTACTCTCGGACATTTTGGACATTTCATTTTCCCCCCTTTCCCCCTCCTCCCCCAATGCTGATGGGGGGGGGGCTGAACTTGCATTTAAACGGCATCAGTTGTGTCACTATTCGTCTCAGTGACCCCGAAAACTATGGATTCGACAGTATTCTCGGTCATTTTGGACATTTTATCTTCTCCCCACCCGCCTCCCCTCCAACGTTGATGGTGGGGGGGGGGGGGTGGTGTTTGAACTCTCACTTAAACGGCAATGGGATTACCACTGTTCCTCTCAGCGACCCCAAAAACTATGGATTCGACACTACTCTCGGTCATTTTGGATATTTTATATTCCCCCCTTCTTCCCCCATACCCCCTATGGTAAAGGGGGGGGGGGCTGAACTTGCACTTAGACGACATCAGGAGTGTCACTATTAATCTCAGCGGCCCCGAAAACTATGGATTCGACACTACTATCAGTCACTTTGGAGATTGTATATTCCCCCTTCTTTCCCCCCCTCAGCCCTCCTATGCTAATGGAGGGGGGCTCTGAACTTGCACTTAAACGACATCGGGAGTGTCACTATTAATCTCAGCGACTCCGAAAACTATGGATTCGACACTACTCTCGGTCATTTTGGAGATTTTATATTCCCTCTTCTCCCCCCCTCTCCCCCCCATGCTAATGGGGGGCTGAACTTGCACTTAAATGACATCGGGAGTGTCACTACTAATCTTAGCGACCCCAAAAACTATGGATTCCACAGTGATATCAGTCGTTTTCAATTATTTTTATATGTGCCCCCCCCCCCCCCCCCCCCCTAGGGTGCTAGGGGTGTCTTATTGTGAATCTAAACCATTCTCGGATCATCTTAATCGGATACACAAAATTTTAGAAAAATCTGTCCAGCCGTTTTGGAGTTCAGTGACATACACGCGGACAGAAGAAATATATATATATAAAGATGAATCATTTGCTATATGTATATTTTGTATACGTATATGTATATTTTATTGAGAAATTAATATTTCTCTAATTTGCAAACCCATGTGGTTTGAGCAAAAAGTGAAATATGAATAATAATTAATCGTTATTATTTGAATTCAATTCTTAGTATTTTCTATGGACATTTAAAACAAACAATCAAATACGACACACATATGCAAAATAATTAAAAATTCTCCAGAAGTAAAAGAAATCCTTTGGGGGAATCGACCTCACGCCCACGACGTGGAAGTCTGGTGTCTTGACCACTAAGCCACTGGGCGACATTTGCAATTGACTCTATGATTGAACGGTTAGGAAAATAGCGGTGTTGCTGAAAATGGTTGCCATTTTGGCGTACTATCGCCCTGAGATGCTAATTTTACAGTTTTATGCTAATTAAACATAGAAATATTTATTTTTTTTAATTGACACATATAAAAGATTTTAAGTTAGCGAATAACTTATCGAAAAATCCAAGCCCCACTCGAATCTATTCAATATTAAACTCTATAGATCTTCTTAAAATGTTGACGAAATAATTCTTGGCGCCAACTCGATTATTGCAAAATCCCTAATTTTACGAAAAATTTAAAATTCCGTATCTCGGTTAATTTTTAACTTTGAAAGTCCATTTTTATCTCAATTTAAAGTACTCGCTGATAAGATTCTTCTGCTTTTTGTTTTAATTTTGTACGATACTTGGTTCATTCAGAATTTTATAATTTATGCAAATTGCTTTAACATAGCGAGAATACGAGCAAGCGGTGCACAGTATATAAGCAGTAAGCGGTCTGACGAATTTTTGTACTTGGTGCTTTTATTCATTTGGCGTCTATTTTGTTTTTTTAGCTTGGCGTTGCAGGTCGACCGCCCTGCTTGATGCAAAGAGATATGTACAACACGATATGTACAACAAGTAGCCGTGGGCATGATACGGCGTTAGTAATATAGCACCAAGATGTGCTTACAAAATCTCAACACGGAGAAATTTTTCTACGCGACTATTGGAAATACTTGGGGCGACGCTGCGACCAGCGAACGCGGGGGAGAGGTCAATGATCCTGACCACGTGACCCTCCCTCACGGTCCCCGCTTCAGCCCCAAAATATTTTACACATAATATACACTCGATACTTTCAATTACTCAATTTTGTGCACTTTATACTGTCACTGTCACACGGTTCCAGTTAACAATCGCACCACAAAGGTAGGAGTCAGTCTTAGACCGGTCTTAGCTAGGTGCCATTTCAATTTTGTTCGAGTAGTCGCAGGGGTGACATCTAGGGGGAATCGTTTCCTTTCCCAACCTCTCTGACATCATAGAGAGACTTTCCGGTCTACGAATTTTACATGCTCATATTCGGTTTAGACACGGAGGTATTTAATGGCACTTGTAGGGTTTCGAACCGAACACCTTCGGCGTCGAGAAACTAACGCATTACCACTAGGCTCTTCGGGAACCCTTATAACACTAATGCTTTGAGATTGTTTGTCTGTATTTCATTGGCATTAAACTAAGTGATGAGGCCAATAAATGACCAAAAAATATATTTTAGTATTTTTTTAGAAGTCAAATTAGATAAAAATGTCATCAAAAGAACATTTTAACTCCAAATAAGGGAGAATGACAAATTTCGACTCTTGAGAATTACCAATAACACGAATTTAATTAAAGAAATTAATTAAATTTCCTTTGAAAAAGCCTTCATTTCTGCATTGTGTCAATATTACGTAGATTTCTGTAGGAATCATGAATAATGGATCATGGGTGCTCTATTTTGTTGCTGAAACCCTTAGATTGTTTTACCGTAATTGAAAGTAGTCAGAACGGCTTGCACTGCAAAGTCGAATCTGGAAGAAGGCGTCACGTTTGATATGAGAAGAAATAATGTGAGACCTTGTGCAAGCTTCGTGACGCAAATGACAGAGCGATAAAAATTGTAATTATATTATAAAACTTTTTCAACTCTTCTACCTGTCGGTCGAAAGAGAAAGGAATATTTTGAGGTGAAACTGTTTTATCTCCAGAAACATGGAGCTTTAATATCTCTCGGAAATATGTTTCTATAAGACTAAAAACCCAATAAACATAAAAGAAAATTATCGAGTATTTTTGAAGATAGCAAATGAACTATCGATACAGATATTTAATGAATGCAAGGAAGAAATCTGCGAAAGTTATGAGGAACAATCACTCTTAAACTAATAGTGAAAAAATGGGGTTGAAACGTTTAATTATCGCAAAATAAACCTTCCCCTCGGTGATATAGTATTAGTAACTTGATCTTTTCACACCATATGAAATGTGAGACTCACAGCGGTAGACAGTGTTCCAGCAATCGATATAGGACTTTGGATTTGAAAATATTTAAAATATTACTTTTTTTTATTGAAACATATGTGTAGCGGTATTACTTTTATTTACTGTACGTAACGTTATTATCTCTAGCTTATAAACAGGAAATCCAACGTAAATAAAGCCTGGCTTAGTTTTCGGCTTTTTGAGCTGCCACTAATTTCCCTGCACTGATGAAGAAGGCCCTTTGTAGCTTCGAAACGGCCGTATGCAAAATTGCACCTTACTGCTATTTGTGCTTTATTTACGTTGGATTTACTGTTTATTCCTCTAGCACAAAGGTTTTGTCTTTTCTTTTCAAAATATCTTTAGCTTAGTTTATTCCTGAAATGATTCTAACTTTCTAACTGAAAAACCAGTAAAATGCCTACTGGAAAAAATTCTTTAATTCCTCTGACTCTGACATGAACTTTAAAATGCACCTTTAATGATCACAACTATCCCAGCACTGGGTAACCAATCGTTTTTAACTTTCCATTAGTACGTAAAGAATTTTAATTGTTTTACTTATCAATTTTTTTGTCAACCAGGGTCATTAATCAAAATCAATTTGAATGTTTTTGTGCAGTTGTAGAACTTTGAACTTGGAAAGCTTGGAGATACCCATTATCGGTCACCAAAATTTTTTAAGATCTACTTTATCAAACAATAGAGTTTGATTTCGGTAAAAGACTTCATAATACCTTGAATTCGACATAATAATTGTAGTTATTTTTCTTATACAATCTACATATAAAATTTATCAAACCATAAAATATAAATGTTCATTAAAACAAATTTCATAATTTTTTGAGTGTACTTTAGTGCGAAAAATGAATATTTATCAATTAAAAATTGCTTGTTGGTTCTACTGCCATATTATGTATTACACTCACATTATTTTTTCTAGTTCTTATGCTTTTAATATTATCTTTTGAATGCATTTAAACCATTTCCTGATCTATATACTTCAGGTCTTTGCAATCAAAATCAATGCAAAATTCTAGATTATAAGGGATAAATTAGTTAATAAAATGTATTAACAGTCAGTAATTGCTAAGATTACAAAAACAGGAAAGCAATAAAATCCTTCTCAGTCAAGCTAAATGTTTCCCTTCAAAAATGCGCAGTAGTAAGAAATAGTTCAAACTAAAAATCAATATGTTTCGTATTTAGAAACATCTCTCTCTAAAATTAGAAAAACTTACTTTTCATGGTTGGAAAAAAGAATTCAAATTGATAAGCGTTAAAACTGGAGCAGACATATTTAAATTGATCTTTAATGATCATGTTTGTTTGAAGAAAGTTTTTTTTACAAAACACATATTAATTGCGGGAAAAGAAAAAGTTTGAAGGATATGTTTTGTAGCAGTTAAGCTTAAATGTTTTTCACACATTCCTTTTTTATAAGTTTTATCTTAGGCATTGTATTTTTTTAAACAAATGTTAAACATGTTTGATATTTGAACTTACAGTACTACTATTTAAGTATACATTAGATTTGAAGCTACACTATATTTATACCGGAACAACCCTAATTTATTTTCATCTCAGTAAATACAATATTTTTATTTCATGTCTATAATAAATCTATCTTTGCATATATTTAAAAATATTTATAAATCTCTATCTGCATTTTCTGACAAAATTACTATTAGGGTAGTTTCCGTGGCAAGACAACTTTTCATGCTCGTGGATAGACTCGATATTCCCTTTGTTTAAAAGATGAGGTTCACATATACAACAGTCAGTGATTTCCTCCGGTTGAAATAACTTCGAAATATCCAAACGCACTTGACCACTAGAGCAAAGAATATTCGTTGGGAATGATGATTTTCTGGTCTTCAAACAAATTTCTAAGACGGACACATCATTGACCGTAGTTATCCTGCCAATAAGAGTTTCTTGTCAGTTCTCTAAGTTTCAAGGACTTCAAGCAACTCATCATATTAGATGCCTGCTTGATTAGTGATATCCAAAGTCAAAACATAAAAGGATATTATCAGAAGGTTAATTTTGTGATTACAAATATTTCCAGTCCAATTGACAGACCAGTTGAGAATTTAGGCGCACAACGAATAAAAATCAATTTTCTCGGAATCAAAGACTTTACGGATCATATATGGTATGATCCGTAAAGTCTCCAGTATGGCTTGTGCAGTATTCAGCGCGATTGTAGCATTTGGCTTTGTTTAGTTATTCATGGGTATTTATTCGTACATGCATTTCCCCCTCCTCAAAATAAATAGGAAAACGCAAAAAAAGTAGCAGCATAAACTAAGCTAGTAAAAAAAATGCCTTATTTTGAAGCGAAACAGTACAATGCATGTGCTGTTTAAACCTTAAGCAATTATCAACCAATTAATGGCCATCAGAATTTTACTTTCAGAAGAATTTGTGAGGGAATTTGTGAAGAATGTAAAATCCATATTTTTGAATAAACATTATTAACGGTCAAAGTAAAGTGATTTATCCAAAACATGGTGTGCATAATAAAAAACTTTGTTTTTCAAAGTTAATGGTAACTGAATACAGAAGGTCGTTCGCACTTTATGGAAACGATTTTGATAGTTAATCTTTATGTATAAATTCCGATTTTTTAAGACGATTTACTTCTATATCATAGCCTTGGTTCTTGACAATAGCTCAAGCTTGAATTTTCCATGAGAGTGAACTTTTCCTTAGTACTCCCTTAGTATTTCCTTAGTCATGTGAATTTAACCCCATTCCACTTAGACCGTTTTCCAAAGTCCGTTCAGTGTTCTTAGATGCCGTTTTCCTAAGGCTCGTTTTAATAAACCGAAAGCGCAAAAGTCCATTGGAGAAATGTCAAATGATTTTATAAGTATTTCATTGAAAGGGATACACTTTAATCCTGTACCTGATTCTTTGTTTGCTAAATAAGCGGCAGTTTATTTTGACGTGTGACTAGAGTCTTTGTCCATATGAATCTCAGATTTGTCAATGTACTTTCCATATAAGGCTGGAATTTCTTCTTCAAAATTTGTTTCTAAACTATTCTGCTGATAGTAAAGTAAATTCCTTTTGACTTTACTTGAGGCTTTTTTTCATTTTTAATTAGCTGTTGCAACAAAATCCTGCAACTATCATGAATAGGTTTGAAAACTTTTCTGTAGACTGACGAAGCCATTTCGTACGGCCATTGCCGTCAGTTGAACAATGGAAAATTGATCTTTTTTATTACAGTCGCTTAAATACACCCATGCCTTATCGAGTGTTACCACAAATTTCCATTTTTCAGCAACTAGGTGTTTTTCATATAATTTTCTACAATTTGTTTTTTTTTCAGCATTAGGCTTTGGCAAAAGCAGATGAACTTTAGGTTTAAACATCTTTTTTTAATTTCAAATCTTTATGAATGATTTGACATACAGTGCCAGAAGACATTCCTAGTTTCGATGCAATGGATCTTTGAGTT
This sequence comes from Dolomedes plantarius, assembly GCA_907164885.2. Classification (NCBI taxonomy): domain Eukaryota; kingdom Metazoa; phylum Arthropoda; class Arachnida; order Araneae; family Dolomedidae; genus Dolomedes; species Dolomedes plantarius. The sequence goes on from OU015492.1 coordinate 161,081,616, forward strand.
GGCGGATTTTCTTGTAGGATCAGATACTTCACTTCCTTGATACTTACCTGCGTTTGAACAGTCTTAGGATGAGGTTTAGCGGTCACGTTTTCATTTTTATTATCAGTTACAATTTTTTTCTTTTCAAATTTAATATATTATAAATTTCTTTTTTTGAAAAGCCATAACCGCGATTTTTATACCACTGTCTAATTTGTTGATACGAATGTTTCTCCTCGGAAAGCACAGTTACGTAACCTTCGAACCATCTATAAATTTTGGGAGCCATTTTCAAAACAAATCTTTTATTTCACATTCTAATAAAAAAAATGGTACCAGATGATTATTCTGAAGTTGCCAAATTTTTATCTCAAAATGCAAACACTAAATATAAATTACAAAATCGTTTCCATAAAGGGCGAACGACCCTCTGTATAACTACAAACTTTTGATTACTATTAACTGTAGAACTGAGAAATGCATACACGAGTATTTCAGAGAAGAAATAAAAGAGAAAAGGTTTTACTCTCAATTTGAATGTGAAGCCAGTTTAGAAAAATCAAAGATTAAAAAAAAATAATCAACATATTTGACGGTTTCCAAGCCCTTTATTTTCTTACATATTATAGTGTATCCGAAAACAATATCTATGCTCCTGAAATATGCTTGAAAAATAAACTCATTCCTTTCCTTCTATTCAGTTTTCATCTAAATGTACCCTGATACACAAAACATAGCAATGTAAATGGGAACTTTTTTTCTGTAAAATGTTTTGAGAAAAACTTGCTATGTTTAAGCAATGCAATGTTCGTTACGTGATCGTTTCATAAGATGGATATTAAATTCAATTGGGAAAAAACTGCATCTATAGTAAGTAAAAGAAACATTCAGGAACAATGACTTTTTTGTATGTTTTGCAATAACTCAGCGGAAAAGAATGAGGACTGAATATATGCCCTCCTGCATTGTACAGACGTCATAGTTTCTACTCAAATGCTCATCATTAAAATTTCAATTTATCAACTTATTTTATCTTTTAATTTTTTCTCTAATTTCATTTCGTGTTTCCCTTTTTTCCTTCGTCTTTCTCTTCTCATTAATAAGGCCGCGATATTTTTCTAGTAGATTTGCCAACATAGATAAAAAAAATCCCTAAACATTTATTTTGGAGTTTTAAATCAGAAGATTAGAGTGTATATTTCTTTGAATTTGAAAACAGACTTGAAGCTTTCTTTAAAAAAATGCAATTTACGAATTTCCAGAGATTTCTTTTATATTAAAAAATAGGAACGGTGAAATAAAACTCTTGATTGATATAACTTTCTATAAAATGTGATAAGAAAAAAGTGGAAGACGGATATTTCCACCACAAACTTTCGGGAATCTTATGTAATTTAAAATTTCCATTTCATAAACAAGCAAATGATCGATAGCTGAAAAAAAAAGTTGCGTGTCCAAGGTTTTGCCCATTTCTTTTTCCTCGGAGGTACGATCGATCTTAACAATGGAGTGCTTTTTTGGAGGCAAATTAGTCTTCAAAGCAGTTGAAGAAACGATGGCAGATTCTCAGAAAAAAAATTAATCTGTTCGTATTTTTTAACATAATACAGGTTACCGTTAGAACGTTATATTATGATAATAAAGCTTGTGAAGTATTCGGGAAATTTATTACTGTTTTTTCTTATAATTCCTCTTATCCTTAAGTAAAATATCATCAAAGCGTTTCTTTATATTCAACATTATTTTACATACTTTATTTAACATATTTTCATAAAAATAAACTGTGAGCTTTCTACACAGAACCATACGTAACATATGTGTATTCTCAAGCTTTTATAAAAACAAAACATTATGAAACATAAATATAAGTAAGATTTTATTTTAATGTGTTTACGTACTAATAAATTTAACACATTACGTGATGTATTTTATGCAAATGGAAATCAAAGAAGTTTGAAAACAAATCAGTAAAATGTCAGTTAAAAATATACTCATACTAAAAGGAATGTAGTCATACATTCATTCATTCATACATTCATCATTAATGCAGTCATACTAAAAGGAAAAATTATGTTCACTCGAGGGAAAAATTCAGTCTCTAGATTTTTGGCAAACTTATCTACGTTCTAAAGGTAGCTGGATACCTTAAGTAACATACTCAGGTTATGCCGTTACATAATACTTAAATTCGTGGCTACTAAGAAGTTCATTGAAAGAATAAATGCAATGTATCTAAAATATTGAGTACATTTATATCTGAGAGTCATTTCTAAACTCACCACTCCCTCACACTAGCAGATGTTAACGCAGTGGCCAGGTGCAGATTATCCCACCAGCCTCTAAAGAAACCATTCATTTCGGACTTTAACTGTCCTAGAATAATTGCTTCTACAATAGCTAGACTAACAAGAAATCACTTTAAGGGTATGAAAATCCACCCTGACGGTACAAGATCCTTTATCAACGGTAGAAATTGTTCAGAAACCCAGCTTTCTCCAGAACATATCTTTGACTGTCCAGTCATTGTGGCTGCCCATTTGAAACTTGTTTTGTTACCGCAAGAACTCCTCTACAGTTCACAGGCACCTAATCTGGAAGCTCCTTTTAACCAGGCTTTCGGTTCTATCTAGACATTTTTCTTCTTCACTATTCCTAGACACAACAACAACATTTCTATATTCAGACATTCAAATGTAATATTTTCAGATGATCTGGATGGACTATCACTTATATGACAACAAAAAAAAATCCAAGGAGAAAATGTTTTAACACATCAAATAATTCAAGTTAACCCAATAATTCCATATTTTCTAGGAACAAATCACTGTCCACCTAGTTTGTTCTTCATGCCATAAAATATATTCCTTACAGTCATTACAATAAAATTTTATGCAATTCTTCACCGCTTCACAGTCACGTCGAGACGGGATAACACGATAAATGTAGTGGCGATAAATGTTTGATGCTCGCCTCAAGGATGGTTAATTACAAAAGATCATTGTTACTCGTTTGAGAAAGAGGGTGAACACCACGTTTTATGCTAATTTCGAAGTGTATCTTTTCGTGATTGGGAGCTCAAATGCGGGGTAATAAATCAAGAATGTATGCCTGTCAAACAAACTGAAGCAAAACAGAAAGTATGCCGAAAAGTTGTACTGTTAACGAGAATTTAAATATTTATTCTTTGAAGCTGAAATTCATACTTATCGGTGCTTGTAAAAATAGTTGCTTTTATGAAAGTTTGCTTTTGCTTATAAAATCCTTGATGTTTGCCTACCTTTTGAATAATTAAGTCCAGAAAATTTATTTCATAGATTTTATTAAATTCCTATCTGAAATTACACCCTACATACTGTCTGTTAAGTATCTAGCACCTACGCTTTTAACATATAGAAATTAAGAGCTGATAGATAGAGAATTAACTGCATAAAAAACAAGTTTTCTGCTTTAATGATATTTTCAAATACGTATTATTTGAACATAGTTTCACAGGCAGAAGTTACAAAAATAACACCGTACAACATGAAAAATGTCCTTCAGATGAAAGTCTGTGTTTCTTGTACATTTTTAGCTTAAAATAACGAATCTGTAATTATTTTTTATTTACCACGCACCATTGCCCCAAAAATCCACAGTTTAGCAATGGAAATCTATACTATAGCGCCGAGTGCCGATACACAAAATAGGTTTATTTAGAAGACGACAAAGCCATTTTGTAGACTATTTTGCGGAGAAATAAGATATTGTTTATTGCTGTGAGGGAAATGGCCTATTTCAAGCGTTGGGACATGAACATAATCCAACAGAGTAGCGCCTGTTTATTGACTCGTACAAACGTAGTCTTATAGCAGTGCTCCTCCATATAGGCAATGTTCGTCCGTTTGTTCCTGTAGTATATTCTACAAATAGAAAAGAAACTTACGAAGTTATGAGTGCTATATTGAAGTTAATTGAATACACTACATTCAAATGGCACATTTCTGGGGATTTGAAAGTTATTGGGGTATTAACAGGCATGCAATAGGGATACAGAAAATTCTGCTGCTTTCTCTGCGAATGGGACAGCAGTGAGGAAAAAATCACTACAACAATCACTACAATCACTACAAGGATCAATTACTATCACAACAATCACTACAAGGAGGCTAAACATTAGCCTCCAAGAAAAAACTTCATTCCGGGCACTAAAAACATATCACATGAACCACTTGAGAATCCGAGACGTGTTTTTCTTCCACAATTTCACATTAAACTCGGTTTGACGAAAATATTTGTAAAAGCTCTGGACAGAGAAGGCATAGGATCAAAATCAAACATATAAGTGAGGCAAAGGTAAAAGAAGGGGTTTTTATTGGCCCACAAATTAAAGCAGTCTTTCATGATGAAGAGTTTGAAAATAAACTGTCACGAGCAGAAAAAGAAGCCTGGTTGGCATTCAAATCAGTGTGCTGACGTTTCCTTGGAAATGACAAAGCTGAAAACTATGAACATCTTGTTGGTGACATGGTGAAATGCTTTCGTGTTATAGGTTGCAATATGTTTTTAAAACTACACTTTTTGGACTCACATCTGGACTTCTTTCCTCAAAACCTTGGCGCAATTAGTGATGAGCATGGCTAAAGGTTTCACCAGGACATCTCTATGCTTGAAAAGCGTTTCAGTGGACGATGAAATGGAAATATGCTAGCTGAATATTGCTAGTATGTTATCAGGGACACACCAACAGATGTCTACAAGAGAAAACGGCCAACACGTTCATTTTAGAATTTGTGTTTTCTATTGTCAAGCCTTCGTTACATTTTTCTGTAACCAATTTGTATAAATAGGAGAAGGGGGTTTCCTACAAAAACGGTAGGGGATGGCCATTTTGGTTTTCATATTTGAATTAAACACCTTTTGTTTATACAGAATAACTTAGTTTCAATGTAAGGACAGAAAATTTGTTGTTGATTTGTTGTTGAAAGTTGAAATTTGTTTTACAGTGAATTATACATCGAAAAAAACTTAATGTATAAAGAAATTATTTGTGATGTTATATGTTTTTGCACATATTTTTATGTTTCAATGCATATTTTTTATGCATATTTTATGTTTTGGCAGGTAGGTATGAAATTGCTACAGTTATCTTCTGCAGCAGATATTTTATACTTTACAATCTTGGTTCATTACACGCATTTAAAAAAAATCCTTTATCACAAAGGAATGATATGGTTGATCACAAAGGAATGATAGGTTTGAGGTTCGTATTTAAGGCTCAAAATTTTTTAATACCCGAATTAGTTAAAAACAAACTCATGGCTTTATCACAGGCAGTAGAACTAAAACCTTTTGCTTCAATAAATCCATGGTTATCCTGTCAACTCTGTATTAAGTTTTGTAGTTCAGGTTTAAAACGTACCGATAAATAGGTAATAATTCCTATTCTATATTAGTTTAATAAATGTGGCTATTTTAATGGCACTTCTATAATATTATTTTAAACAAACTATTAAAGCAGTATCATTAATTGTTTAAAATGGTGTATTAAGTTCAATGGAGAAGATACTGGAGGGGATAGATAAAAATGATTTTTCCCTTTTGTATCTTAAAACTTTTTATAAAAACTATTTCTCTATTAAGCTTTCATAACAGCATTTTTATCTTTTATTCTCCGTGTATGGTTCAAAAAGTTTAATAAGATTATCATTAGAGACAGCCTTCAAAAGGTTTTAACTATAAAAGGAGATTAATTATTATAAAAGAGAAGATCTTAGTGAAATTGCTAACAGGCAAAAATTCTTTCTTATCTTCGATCATAGTCTCGACCTTGGAGCAAAAAAAAAAATAATTCACCAGGGCTTATAACCAGGACTAGGAAGAAGATGGAGAGCTGAGATATGTTTAATCCTTAACGAAAGTAATTTCGTTGTGGCAGTCATGTCTATTTTAACATCATTTCCACTAATGCATGTTCAAACTAAAGAAAGTTTTAAATATGTCATTTGACCATGAGCTGTATTCGATTAAATTTTTAAATATCAATATATTTTTTTCTTATTTGACTAATATAATTATGTAATGGGAAATGCATTAAATGTAGTTATTGGACATCTGTCACGGAGATTAAGATATTTGATATTTGCATTCACAAGTATGATGAGCAAATACATGATCAATGATGTATATAATATGCTTTGTAAATAGTTTGTTGATAATGAATTTAATATGTTGAAAACCATAATTTAAACTACTAGATTTCTAAATATGGTGTACTGCACAGAGCAAAAAGATGTCTCGTAGCATGTGCAGCGGATAGGTGCTATTTTTTCTGTAATAACAACTATTTTATTGACAACTCATGAAATACATTGTAACGCTATCGAAATAAAAACCTTTAATAAAAATGTCAATTTAAATTTTTAAAACAAACTGGTCATTTTGTTTTATTTTCAGGCAGCATCCAACCTTTTCTAACTTTTCGGTTACATAAATTGATGTCGTGTTGATAAACTTTGATGAGGCTGCCTGAACCATGTTATGTAAGCAATTTTTCTCTCCTACCATCCCATATCAAAATTCCTGGCAAATTCATAAATTGCGTGCATGTACCATATATCGTAATTTTTCTTAATTCTAGTACATTTATTTGCAATATTCAGAGATAAAAAGAGGGAAAAAAAGATTGTGATTTATTGCCAGTCACCTATCACCGAAAAAAAGAAGTCACTTTACGAAGCGAAATGTATTTAATGGATAGTTTTGATTGATAGATTGTAATATTTGAAGGATCTAAATTAATGGAGTGGTGGGTGGGAGATGATTTCTTGGCCTTTCTAATATTCGTGGCCTAATTTAAAGAATTGTTACGAAAATCTATGAAAGGTTTTCGAATCTTGGAAACCTTTTTAGGGATATTAAATACTAGAATTAAAATAAATGCAAATTATCTAAAATTTACCAATAATGGTAAAATTTATAATCCCCTATCATATAGCATGAATAATTTATTTTCAGAAATTGAAACTGTTACACAGTATTATAAATTGATCTACTTGCATAACGGTAAGATACCTTGTTGCAAAATAATCGCCTTTAATTGTTCAGGGAAACAAATGTGAATGGACAGAATTTTAATTGTCATTCTTGCACTAGTAATTTTCCATCACTATACACTCAACTAGCACGTTGAGATAATATTTGCTTTTTCCGAAACATAAATATAGTACGCTGAAAAGTTTAGAACGCATTACACTGACATTAATGATGTTAAAAAAGATAAATGTGCCTGAGAGGCAATACTTCAAAGGATGCATCTATTATTTACGCTATCTTTATTCTCTAGATGAAGTGGAGTATACTACACGTGCGTCGCAGAAGGATTTATATCGATAACTTTGAATAGAGAATTCCATTTTAAATATTTAAACGTGTATCACGAGAGATCAAAATTAAATTTTAAATTATCAGGATGGAAGTTAAAATCTAATTACCATGCTTTCATCTCTTAAGAAAATCTATGTGCATTTATTCATTAGGAAGTCCGTGCCTTTGAATGAGATGCAGAAGTAAGAAGGAAATGGAATCTTCATAATCATCGTGACATAATTTGCGTCAATTGGGAATTCAACAGCTTTGTAAGAAGCAAATTAAAATCTAAACTTCTTACTGTTACCTTTTGAATCTTTCCGTCCAAATAAGGGATATAATTGCATTTAGCATCTCTTTACATAATATAATTTTGAACCACAAAAATGAGTATTAATTTTCAGTCAATGGAAGTAAGCAAGTATTTTTTTCTTTATTTCTTAATATTCGTTTGAAAATTCTGGCATTTTCAAAGGCTTATTTTGTTCCCGATAAAGAATGTTTTGTCAAATGATACGATTGTATAACTTGCTGTAAATTAATTTGAGCATATTTGCTTTAACTTTTATAGGGGCGCCGTTTGCACAATGCAAACGCCAAAATCTAGTCTTTTTTTTTACTTTCATTCAATTTATTCCATTCAAATGAGCAGAAAAATGGCTAGTTTTGACCTCTGTTATCAGTTTGAAGAAGTAAAAATCATTTTGCAACTTTTAATTGGAAAATTTTTCAAGATTCTTCAGGTGAAAAAAATCGAGAAAAAAATCTGCAGCGTGCAAACGGTGGAAGTTTTTGCCCCTGAAAGAGTTAAATCTATTTATACCTCCATAGATCTCTTTTTTACTGATGCTATGCATTGGGGTATTTTGGTGAAAGTAGAGTGACTGGTTAGTTTTCTAGCTTTTATTAACACATGTAATGAACAACTTTCATACCATATAAAAGATTTTTTTTCTAGGACATTCCATTGCGAGATGAATACAAACCATGTATCGATATATGCAGAAAATTTGCCCCGATATGCAGGCAACATTTCTGTCACGGTTAAACAGTGACATTATATAGAGTAAAAAGTATAAAGAATGGACCTTTGAAAATGTCGGAAGATGAAGCAAACTGGGGAAAATAATAGACCATAGACGAGGGTAAAAAGAGAATATTGATGGATACAGGAGGTGAATAGGCGGCGAAGATTGCTAGATGCTGAAGAAGTAAAAAGGCTATTAGGAGACGCCAGATGATTCAGGTGGAACGGGGCAATTATGGCACGGAAAAGAGATTACAGAGGGGGAAATATTTAAAAAGAAAAATAGGTCTTTAGGAAGGAAGAAGGTGAATAAGGAGGCATGTAAGACGGAAGAAAAATGACTTAGTCGAAATAATAAGAGGTCGGAAGTAAGAGGAGAGCGGCATAGTTCAAATGCGGTCTCGGGAAAGGTGATGATAATGAGATACAATAAACGCCTTCAGCAGGGTGTGATGGAAACTCCCAGAAAAAATAAGGGCCCAATCAAGAGAATATAGGAGGAGTTAGCGGCAAAAGAGAAAGATATAAAAAAAGAAGCGGGATAAAGATTAGACACAGAGATTTTGTTTGGCCTAAGAAGGATGACCGAATGTCCGGATACGTAATGAAAGCTCTACCCAGTCAGCTGAAAGAGTGATATTGGAAAGAGGCGATGCCCGACGGTTGACCCATCGACAGTGAACGTGAACCAGAACTGGGAGTTCTGCTACGAGACGAGCGCCCCGACCCGACGGATGACAGATCGATTCCCGAGAACTTACCGCTAGACGAAAGAATGACTACCCGCTCCCAGGGGACCTAATGAAGGACGTTGCACCATCAGCTACCTGCTAGACCGCCCGCCTGTTTTATAGCCGTCCGGGGTTCAACGTGATTCTAGAAGCGTGCCCATATCTACAAATGAAGCGTCAGTAAAGGTACGTGTGGCAGTCAATCTTGATCCTATGATACTGTGTGTACCTATCTACCACTCATCCATTAACAATTTAAATAATACCTCAGTGATAAATAAGTAAATTATATGTATTTGAGTACAATGAAGTCCACATATAGATATTGAAAAAATAGAAGAATTAAATAAGGTAGTTAGGATAACAGTTATGACATGTATTGTAATGTATTTATGTGTGTTGGTATGTTCAATAAATCTATCCATTTACAATTTCAATCAGATGATTAGATTAATTTAAAAACACAACGCAATTCAAGAATATGAGACTAATCGATCAAACAATCAGGTAGTATGTTAAATAATTTATATATTGGCAATACACCACAAATTTAACTACCTTGATACTAATCATTTAATGAGCAAGATTAACAATTTTAGTTATTGCGGAATATTCACCAAAGCAATAAACACCCATTATAATTTCCAAAGAAAATTCAATTACGAAACGTTCGTATTTATGTCCAGCATATAAAACCCAGCTTTGTACTGGATTTGTGCGCCTAAAACATCTGCATTTCTCAAAAAGTGAAAATTAAACGTAATTGATTTATTGTAATGTATAGTATTTACAGATTCATATAGTGCATCCCTTGGTTTAGGTAAAGTATTGTTACAAGACTAACTTATAATAAACGATGGACATCTGACCTCATGGGTGTCCTTGCAGAGATGCAGCAGATCTTTTAATCCTGTAAAAATCATCTGCAACTGCGTAGTGATCATTCAAACAACTTATTTTTTTTCAAACATGCGTTTGATGTACCCTGATACAACATATTCAGTTAAAATTTTCATATGTCTCCTGCGGATAAAAAGGAGTAAATGTCTCGCGTTTACTCGAAAGCAAGGCACCTTATATGAGACCATGGGAGAAGCACGAACTTCCAGAAGTTTAACACTTCCTGCCGTAGGTGTCTTTCATTAAGCCTTATTTATAATAATAAATTGAAATTAATTTTTTAAAACAAATTATGTTGTATAATTCATCATTCATATTTCATGGTTTTACAGTTAACGCATGTCTTCATTAACTTTACAAGATTCATTTTTACGGGAAAAAAGAGGAAAATGCAAATGATGATTACGAAGCCACAAAGAATACAAATGCAGGAGTACGAGTTCAGAGAACAATAAGTAAGGGCACTAAAACAGTTTATGGGCAAGACGGAGTTTAAATACAGTTTATCTTTTAGTTTTCATTGAAACAGATTGTAATTTTCCAATGTAAAATTTGTATATGAACTGAATTTCTACAAAGTAAAATTTATATATTTGTAAATGATTACTTTGCACAAATCTAAAGAAACATGTGAAATGATAGAAAAGCTTCTTCTACCTTGAAGCCTGCTAGCTGATAAGCAAACAATTTCCCACGCACTTCAAGAACAATATATTTATTATTCTTCTTGAAGTGCGCGAGAAATCGCTTGCATATTATCTAGCAGGCTTTAATATAGAAGAAGCTTTTCTATAAGTTCATATTTTGATCTATTTTAGCAGATGTCTTTTGTATACACACATATTCATATACTCTCACTCACATACACTCACATATTCATATACACTCACACGAATATGAGTTATTGTACTAAATGTCTCTTCTAATGAAATACCCGAGTCCCCATTTAGATTATTGCACAAAAATATACAGTGTGAAATCAATCCATATCTGTTGAGTAAATATACAAAACCTACAGTTCCAATTCAACAGCAAGTTTTATTATTGTATGTTTTTAAGCATATTTATCTGTAAAGTATTACGCCATTATTAATTATGAGAATTTACTATTTCACATTCGCTTACATTAAATGACACTCACAACATTCTTGAATGCAAGAGCATTCAAGCACGAGCATTTATACGCATATTATATATTTATACGCATATATTTATAGTTTCATTTTTTTAAAACATTAAAAACTTAAACGCGTTTAATATGTACCTTCCAAAATACCGTATTTTTCTGACCAGAGGTCAAAGGTAACATTAAAATAAAATGAATATTTATTACACATATATATATATATATATATCATCTTTATTAAGTAAGAAATTGAAAGTATCTTTAATACCGTAAGACGGGTTACTTTGTGACTACAGGGGTAACTTTGAAACACATAGTAATTTTTTTCGTATTTCGGATCTTGCGCCGCGCCCGTGATACCGGGTAGGCAAAGAACAGCGCCAACTGCTTGTCTGACATACAGAGATACCTAGTGGCCAGTCTCTAGAGCTTCTGTGTGCCATTTGTCTTCGCTGGCCAGTGCATTGCCTGTTGTTCATGCCTATTAGCAAGCTATTGACTCAAACTTCGGAAACTTGGTGTGCTGAAGGCTACCACCTTATACAACCAACTACCACAGGAAATTATTTTTTATTAACAATATGTTGGTTAGATTGTGGAGCAATATAACTTTTGTGGAGTGATATTTCTGAGAGATATGAGAACATAACCTAAATATCGAAAGGTGACGGGTTACTTTGTGACACATTGCCACTGTCACAGAATAACCCACAAAGTCGATCCACCTCCTCCAGCCTCTCGATGTTGCATTTTTCCGTTCTCTAAAATACTATTGGAGAGAAAAAAGTATTGACCATCTGGAAAAAAACTACCCGAAGGAACAGAATGTGAAGAGAAGACGAATTTCCTCATCTTCTCAAAGAACTGATGGCTGCCCTAAGAACCCGAGGTCTTTTTGATGTCAAAGATACAGATAAAGCTATCCTTTGACATCAAAGATTGTTTTTGTAATAGGTATATATAATTGTATATATAATATATACAGATATATATACCTATATAATAATTGGATAGGTATTATTATTATGTTTGTAAAAGGTATATATAATTGTGTATCAAGCTGTTGATAAGCGTTTTACTTTTTAGCTTTGTGTCAAGTAATTTTTCTTTTTGGATTTCAAGGCGAAAACACAGATGTGATAAAGTATCCCCATTCGGCGGGGCAACTTTGTAACACATTTCCACTTTAATTTCTCAATGGTTATTAAAGATCCGGTTTAGCGCAATACATTACTACGTAAGGAAATGATGTGCTAATGTTTTGTAATTGTTCGTTTTGGGCTGCTTTTAAAACTGTTCGGCTGGCCCAGGAAAAAAAACTTAAAATCCATCGCAAAGATACCGTACCGTACCGTTGTGAGGTACCGTAAGATCCTCCCATCTTACGGTACCTCACAAAATAAAAAATATTCTTTCCTAAACATCCTCCCTTAAATTTGAGGTGTGTCTTATCGTCCTGTGCGTCTTATGGTCTGAAAAATACGGTAAGTTAAACTTTCTACTTCAGCATGTATAAAATAGTCATAAAAAGACATAATTTAGCCTACTTAGAATCCTAAAAAAAATCAAAACTCTCATATCTTATATTGCATTATGTAAGTGATTTTTTTTTGATGGAAAGTTCTACAAAATGTTTGTAATTCATCCGACTACTACTGGAATTTGCAACAAAAGTGAAATACATACAACTTCAATGTAATGAATCTGCTGTCATTATAGTGAAGATTCATAATATAAGAGTTTATAGTTTTAGGTCCTAAGAGTATTTTTACTGTATACGAGTAAATTGAATTTAAAAGAAATTGATTCTATGTTACGGTTGGAATATCCCCACTAAGGAATTTATGGTATTCCTGCAAAGTAAGCTTTTAATTTTTTTTGCATGAATTTTGTCACTAATTTTTCCATCAAATATGTGATTATAGAAAGATCAATATTCGTATATGAACGGTTTTAAATTTTCTTTTGCAAAAAATAAATTTACAATTTAAAGCGTGTTTAGTTATTCATATATTTGTTTACTCAATAGCTGCATTTGCAAATTTTTAACACTTTTGTACATAGGAATGGCTTCTAAATTATTGATATCCACGTCTTAAAAGAAGCTTTAGAATAAAATTTTTAAACACTTTAAAGGAAAGAAAAATAAGTTTTAGAGAAATATTTGCCCGAGAGAAAATTTATTCAGATTATTTATTCCAACTAAAAAATCCCAAAGAATGTTTAGTAAAAATATATCAGAAAAGAACTGTGCAAAATTTTATAAAAATACCTTTCCAGGAATTTTAAATATATCCTCTGAAATTTGGCACCTCATGGAAAATTCCATTCCTCTTGAGAATCTCTAAAGAAATGGAGATGAGACTCCGTAACATATACACAAGCAGTTATGAGAAAAGTGTTATTTTTGCGTACCTGACGATAAAACTGATGGGATAAAACCACATATTGTCAAAATGATTTTCAAAAGGAACACATATCCGTATTCTATTATCATCTATAACCAAACTTCGGGAGTTGAATTTCACAGTAATTTTGTACAGTAAGAACATTTATTCAACGTCAATCACTTAGAAATTTCCTCTTTTCTTTATTGCAAAAACACTTAGCGTATTCCTGAAAACATGTGTAAGAAATGAGGAAAGTGTAACAAATCTATGTGTAAGAAATGGAGGTCTAATCTTGTATACAGGGTGATCGTAAACTGTGTCGACAAAATAAGAGGGACGATAGTACACATCAAGACGAATAATATTTACAATGCAACTTAGGGCAGCAGTCCACTCAGTGTGTTAGAAAAGCGTAAAGTTGTAAGGTATACACAATATTCGATTCACAAGAATCGAACTTTTGAGTGATTGAATTAAAGAAGCTGCTTGAGATATGCTAATTTCGGCATACGCGCTTAGTATAAATACCATGCAGCGTCATTAATAAAAAAGGTTGTTAAGGTTGAAGAAAGGTTGTTAAAGTTGATAGATAAGCGAGAGGGAGCTACGGGGTAAGTAGCTCCAGGTGTTATCCTGCGCTAGTGCTTAGGGAGCCCAAAGTTTATGTGGCAGAATTGCTGGTTGACTTACTGTTCGTGAGTACTGAAAAATATATTGTTCTCGAAAGCTGTATTTATATATCTGTACAAGTAGTACGTATGAATCTTGTTGTTAAAATCAAATCCTACATGTGCAAGAATATTCAATAAACATTGTTTCATGTATAAACTGTGTTTGTATCAAATTCATTTAGAGTGCCACTTCAAATTATATACACCCAAGTCTGGGTAGAAGTGAGCTATTTTCTCTATAAAGTTCAGTGTCCAAGTTGAACTTTCGTCACTGGATAAAAATGAGAATTGACCAAATCAAAAGCTGCACAATTCCATTCATATCAGAGAAATATTCAAAGTAGATTCTGAAAATGCCATCTAAGGGTGTCGTTGCACAATTGACACCGACGAATGAAAGACTGGCGCACCCTCTCGTACACTCCTGGTGTCGTGAACATCTTGTCCTCTGCAACAACGATTCTCGTGACGAGATCTTCCATGGACTCCACAGGTGTCTTGTGCATTAATGATTCCATGTGTCCCCAAAAGAAGAAGTCTAATGGATTTAGATCCGGCGAACGCGGAGCCCCAGCCACTGGTCCTCCACGTCCAATCTACCGACCAGGATATATGACATTCAGGAAGTGGCGGGCGGCAGTGATAAAGTGTGGTAGGGCTCCTTGAAACATAAATCCCATGTCACCATGTGAGGTGAGAGGAAGAGCTTGCAAGAAAACATGAAACACTTGCTCCATGAAGACACGGTACACTGCACTGGTCAGACGTTATGGCAAGAGATACCGTCCCACCAGCCAATCCTCAACGTTACCTGTCTAGACGTACACTGAAAATCTGACGTTTTCGAGGGACAGTACCTTTGGGATTGGCTTCAGCGTGGAGATTGAGCAACTTATGATTGATTTAATTCACATTTTACGAAAGTTCAACTTGGGCATTGAACTTGACGCTTTTTTGATACACTGAGTAAAATGCGGACTTAGGCTGCATTGTAAATATTGTTTGTCTTGATACGTACTATCACGCCTCTTATTTTGTCTACACAGTTTACGAACACCCTGTATATCTGATCATTCATATTTATATCCTAATCAGATAACTTATGACTAAAATTTTTCGATATTATTTAATATACTGGCTGTGGAAAACTTTCTGTAGCATCGTTTTTACTCTCCCACAAATAATTTTACGAAAGAGAATATAAACTGAAGAATTCTGATATTGCACTTCACTTATTATCTAGAATAATTCTTTGTCATTGTTTTGATATATTTTATTTTATGTACACGTATAAATACGAGATCAGTGCTCTGATATTGGAAAAAGAGCGTAATTAAATATGTATGAAGTGAAGTCGGTGAAATGAATTAGATATTCCCAATAAATATATAAAGTTTATTTACGTACAGAATATAACATATAAAAAATAACTTTGCGCTTTAAGTAAATATTTTTTCGCCAAACAAGTTTATCTCACCCAAGAGCAATGTTTCTACACAACTACGCTCAATCTCGATGCAAGAAATCTCTGTGACTACTTAAGAAAGGAAAGCAGTCTGGTCCCATAAGATTCATGAATATGAAACGCGCCATTTATATGCTCCAAAACAAGCATCAATCTTGTTGATTCTCCGTCAAGATCATAGTACGCAAGACATTTTATTTACTTACGTTTTTAACATTCCGATTCCTATTCTTGATGTTTCCCCGACTCCCTCGTCAACAAAGTTTTCGACGCAGAAGATTTGTGGAGTGCGCACGGAGCGTGATTATGCAAATGAGAGTTTTATTTAAGAAACTGGGGATTTTTGAACTCTGGAAGCAGACTGGGCAAAATTTTATAATAACACACTGAATAATTCGTGGACAAATGCCAACTCGCGGGTAGACGGTGTTGCCTCTGTTAAAAGGGTGAAATATTTTTGAGTTACGAGGCTCGTTTTAAGTGCGTTTTTATCAGTTAATTTCTCTCACGAAAACTCACGAACATTTACTGTTGATTTCAAAAATTAATTTTCGATTACCCCCAGTCCTCGAATTCTGCTAGTTTAACTTGCGTGCATTTGGTTATTTCAGATTTTACAATCAGAAATTAAATAGGAAATTTTAAAAGTTTATTTAGCCAACTGGAATACGAAATATATTAGCTCATAATTCACAGTACTGCACTGTGTGTAACTGTTATGTAGATTTCAATAATTTAATTTCCATTTAAAAATTATTCAAACACCGTGCAACTAAAAATTTCTTGTACAGTGTCTTCTTCTCTCTATGTGTCTTCTTCTCTCTACGTGTTCATTCCTAAACTGTAATTTTAAATTTATTGATATATTGTAGTTACACAGTACAATATTTTGGTGTTAAAAAGTAAGATAAAAATAAAGTGTTAATTTTGCAGTCTAGATATATTCGCAGTTTTAATATTTCTGTGGACATCGGATAATGGGTCGATATATTTGCAATACATTCTAATTTTTTTGTATGTCATGATAAGGCAAGTTCCCTTATTATTTATATATTTGTACATATACTAAACAGTTGGGATATTTAGCGCTGACAGAAGCACTGCATAATGAAAACTATGTGTGCAATTTAAAACTTACTTAGGCTCTACGGATTTTGTATTATCGCTTAAGGTTACATATATTCCCTATAACCAGTGTAAATAAAATTTTATAGTATCTGCTTTTAAAAATAGCTTTTAACGGCATGATAAAATTATGCATTGCAAATTGGCTTTGCTCGTCATTAAACACGTTCGTGAATGTTTTGTGCCCATTAACTCCGCGAATGGGAAGTAATAAATATAAATCTCCTGTAATGCAAAAAAAAAAATCATTTTCTTTTTAACCATGGTGACTTTGCTCCTAAAAGTATTAAAACGTGTAATCATTAAACAAACTTTATAAACATCTTTACTTGAGAAAAATTCTTTTACAAACACCGATAGATACACACATACAATGTTTACTACCTTTTAAGTTTCAGAATTTTTTCTCAAAAGAGGGTGTTTCTGAACTCGAGATGAAATTGTTGTTAAGCAAACTTTATGTCAACAATATGTTGGATTACTGATACATTTATGAATAAGGAACACAGGACCTATAAATTGGATTTAGAAATATATAAATGTAACCATCAATATATATATATACATGTATTATGAATTCCTGTGTTATGAATAAGGAACACAGGGCCTATAAATTGGATTTAGAAAATATATAAATGTAACCATCAATATATATATATACACTACCCTACAATAATGGACCGGACGGCAGCGGATTTGTATAAAATCCGACTAAATGTCGGATTTTATGCAAATCCAGTGCTCGCACGTGGCTTGTTAAGGTTAAATACGATGCGCGAAGTGTCAACGTCGTTAGTTCTGTGTGAAATTGTGACAATATGTCGCAACGAAAGGAACTTAGTGACTCTGAAAGAGGTATGTGTTTATAGCTGGTTGTCACATTAGTGGCAAGTCTATTTGTGCAATTGTGGTAGACTTATCACAGCTATGGTTAACTGTTGATGATATCGTGCAGAAGTGGAAGACTACGTGAGTTGGGACATGAACTGCACACGTTGGTCGTCCCCATAAACTGACCAAACGGGATCGGAGTGTCCTAAAACGTGGGGTTCGTAAGAACCGCAAGAAACCACCCCACATCATTAACAGTGAGTTTCAATGGGCAGCAGGGTTTACTGTGCACCCCGATCCTTTGCGGAAAGACCTGCACGCCCCAATATCCACGGATGTGTAACCAAACACAAGCCAAACATCACCCCATCCAACAAAGCCGGCAGACTTCCTTGGTGTTTGCAACGTCACAACTGGACCGTCACACTGGGAAACTGTTTTATGGAGCGACGAGTCACGCTACACTCTTTTCCACTCTAATCGGCGTGCTTGGATTTCGCGAATGCCAGGCAAACGTCTGTTACCCGAGTGCATCGTTCCAACTCTCAAGTTGGAACGATGGTGATGGGGCTGAACTTGTTTGGATGTGTTTTTCTCGGTATGTCCTGGGATCTTTGCATGTTTTTCCTGGTAAATTGAACGCTGACGCCTACTTGAACAACTTGGACAATCAGGTTCTTCCTACGCCCTGGCAATTTTATGAAAAGGACGAATGTTACTTGTAGGACGACAACACTCTATATCATGTTGCAGCCTTTGTCAAGCAGTGGTATCAAGATATGGATGTCAAACGTCTTCCCTGGCCTGTTCAGATTCACGACCTAAACCCCATAGAACATTTGTGGGATGAGTTAGAGTGACCTTTACGGACCAGGGAACCACGTCCGAAATCTACAGCTGAGCTGGTGACCTTCTTGCAGTAGGAATGGACACAAATAACCATAGGTGTGTATAAAAACCTTGTTGAATGTATGTCCAGAAAGGTTGCTAGTGTAACTGTAGCATGTCGGGGGCCATCCCCCTATTAAATCGTGTATTCTTTCCCTTATACCATCACATCTTACTGTCCAGTGCATTATTGTAGGGCAGCGTGTATATATATATATATATATATATATATATATATATATATATATATATATACCCAACAAACACAAAGGCATCGGGCCGGGGTCGGAAGGTTCCGGCCAGCCGATTTCACCACTGCCGGGCCGGCGCATTAGGTCAGTATCGTTTCCGTCACGGCTGTGTCCTCTCGCCCGCGACTACCCCGTCGACTGCCGGGCCGCTTCCGGTAGGATTCGAGCCATCGTTCATCCGACTACGAACCGTTAGGCAGCCGCGATTAAGCCATCGATGCGGACAGATAGCCGGAGCGTAACCGGAGGTTGACGGGCCGGTTACGGGAGCAATAATTGGTGTCGACATACCGTCATCTACCCATCTCGTAAACAGCAATGTGCCGTAGGTCCGGGCATCATGCCAGCATTCTACCAGAATCGGACCGCCAGCAGTTTTTCAAATTTTTGCGTAGGACCCTTTCGTTTATATGCTTATTTATTTCATTGACGATTAACCTCTGATATCAACCCTTTCACTTTTATTATTATTATTATTTTTTTGCCTTCATATTTCTAGTATTCTTTCAGTTTTGCCTTATGTATTTTTAGGTATTACCAAATACAGATCTTTGTTATTACCTAAAAATTTGTATAAGAATCAAAGTTTACTTGTTAGAGCAAAACCTCATTTTACATTAAGATACATTTACCCAAATTTGAAAGTTAAGATAACATTAATACCAACCATTAAAGCTAAATCATCTTTCCACTCGATCTAAGGTTACAGTTTGATTTTTTTAAATTTAGAATGAGATTATAGTATGTAAAACAGTACTACTTTAATAATTAACCCAAAAAATTTGTTCTTCCCCAGTATAAAATTTATTAACATAATTTGATAAATTTATAAACATAAATTTGATACATTCTTCAAACTTGAGTAATGTATAGTGTGTATGATGAAGCCCATCTTTGTGAGCTTGTGAAAACTTGCTCAGAAGAATTTATTTAAATTATTTTTTGGTGTAGAGTTAATAAATGCTCTACAGATAAGAAAATTATTTTTTGCATAGTTTTGTGAATTAAAGAGTAATTCATTAAATTCTTATAAGTCATTTTAAAAAAATATTTTCTTTTATATTATATTGGACTTTATATCCAACACTTGATAGTACTATTTTTGAGAAATAGTACTATGATAGTAATATCTTCTATTGTAATTTTGAGAAATTATAGACACATGTTTTTAAATACAGAAAAGAGCTGGTTTAAAGTAAAAATAGTTTATTTAGAAAGTACATAGCACATTTACACAATTTTTTTCTATATTTTCTACAAAACAGGATCCTTTCGCTGTACCTCTGGCTCCATCTTTACAGCATCTAGGGAAAAAAAAAGAAAGAGAAAATCAGTTCATAAATTTATGTGAAAGGAAAATGACTCCCATCCCCAGATATAATTTATGAATCAAAAGAATTTATTTAAATTTCTATGTAGAGTTAGTAAATGCTCTGCAGATAAGAAAATTATTTTTTGCATAGTTTTGTACATTAAAGGGTAATTTATTGTTGTAAAAATAGTTGATTGTTGAAAGTAGTTGAAAAATTCATTGTTGATAAAGTAGAATTAAATAAATCCAATTAGGAAATATAAATTCTGAGACAGGGGTTTAAAAAAACTTGATATAAAACAGCACCCAACACATGAGTGCAGTTTTAAATCTGTTGTCATTTTATTGATAACTACTTCCAAGAAGTAAATTCCTACCACATTTTTTTTGTAAAACCAATTACATACTGTGAAAACTACATCATGTAAAAAATATTTACTTGATTAAATAAATATACTAATAGAAAATAGTTATAAAATATTTGTTAAAGAGTATTCCCCTTTTCACTAAATTTCTCTCTGTACAGTAGAAAATCCAACCATGTCGATTAATTTGTTATTATAGATATAAATAAAATAGGGTAGATTGCCTTGATAAGAGTACAATAATAAGTTTTTAATGTTGAGCATAATTTCAGCTCAACATTGAAAGCTGAATCAGAGACTTGTCTAGAATGACACCAAAATTTCCTCTTCACTACTGACAATAATGCTGTTGAAAGTAGAGAAACACAAGAATAAAGATTGAATGCTAAGTAAAACATTTGCATACAAAATCTTAAATTTCTAAATTTAATTACAACATGCCATAGAGAGCATTAATACAGATGCTGGGTCAGATTTAGAAATTTAAGATTTTATATGCTAACATATTATTTAGTATTCAATGTTCATTCTTGTATTTCTTTACTTTCAATGTGAGAGTGATTCTCGATAGTGAAGAGAAAATTTTGTTGTCATTCTAAACAAGTCTCTCAGTCAGCTTTCGATTATTGTACTCTATCAAGGCATTCTAATCTATTTTATTTATATCTGTAATAACTAATCATTTAATTAACAGGATTGAATGTCTTACTGTACTCAGAAATTTAGTGAAAAGGGTGAATACTCTTTAACAACTAATCTATTACTATAATAATGAATAAAGTAAACATTTATTATATGATGTAGCTTTCACAGTAATTGGTTTTACAAAAAATGTGGTAGAAAGTACTCTGGGATAAAACTTCTGCATAGTAATTTAATAGAGCATATCTTTTGTTACTTAATTGTCAAATTATGGTGGAGATCTGTGTATAAAATATTTTTTATTTGCGAGCAGCTGTTATTAGGGATAACCACAGTAAGAAATTATTCAAAATATACTATTTAGATTCAGTAATTACTAAACAATTGTTATGATATATTGTTTGATTAGTCTAGGTTAATTTGAAAAATGAGGTGGGTAATATTGACTAGCTGTCAATGTTGAGTGAAATGGCATAGATTATATTATAAAGCGTGAAGAAACACTTAGACTTTTTGAACCAAGCTTCTAACCCAAATTTAAAATTTTTTTAAATATTTTGCTAATGAGAGTATTTTTCACAGATCTTAACAATGGAATAGAAAACCCGTATAGTCAACAAATTCATGGATAAACGATTCAGTTCTAAAAGCAAAAAGCCTGGTTTCTGTATGCTGTTGTAACATGATTATTATAAAAGTATACAGAAACCAGGCCTTTTGCTTTTAGGGCTGCATCTTTTATCCATGACTTAGTTGACAATACAGGTGTTATGTTCCATTCTTTAGATCCATGAAAATATTTTCAATTTTAAAAGTTTTATTAAATTTTTTTTTAAATTCTGGTTAGAAGTTCGGTTTGGAATGTTAAAAGTATTTTATTGCACTTTGTAAAATAATCTATGCTACTGCACTCAACATTGACAGCCAGTCAATCTTTGTATGCTTGCATCATTTTTCAACTTAAGTTAGATAAACCAAATAATACACCATAAAAAAAAAACCTACACACTTGCAAACATAACCTTATTATAGTCAACAATTGTTTAATAATTAACTGAACCTAAATAATATATTTTGGAATATTTTTTTACTGCCCTTATCCTTACACTTTATAATAACAGCTGCTCACAAAAATATATTTTATGTGACAGATCTCCACCAAAATTTGACAATGAATTAATAAAAAAATAAATACTAGGCAGAAGTTAGTATTCCAAATGACATTCAACTACCTATTAGCTCATCAACGAATGATCTAATACATCTATAAGCATTATTATTATTATTATTACTTCTGTAAGGAATTATGAATGAACCCCTAACTACTTCTCATGAAATTCTGATAATTAAATTTAAAAATTTTTTAACATTAACTATCAAGAGTAAAATAACCCTTGGCATTTTATATCTTTATAATATAAAAATATAAAAATTTTTTTGGTAAGCAGTTATGATAAAAGACTTTCACAAGAGTCATGGTTAACTGAAGTCCCTGAACTTCACTTTCGGACATACCTAATACTTTAATAACAGGCTTGCCAGTTAAAAATATAATGAATAAAGGAAATCAATATCAATCCACAAATTACTGCAACCAAAGTTTATGAGAATGTTCGGATTAGCATATATAATATACAAAGATAAATTTGAAAATTTGAGTTGTTTATTAATTAAGAATTATGTAATAAAAATATTTTTTATGGTTTTTCATAGAAAAATTCAAATTTAAGTACAAAAAATAAATTTTAAAAAAATATATTCACAACCTTGTGATTTTGCTCACAAGTTCACTGCTGAAAAAAAAAGGATATCTACAGAATAAAAAAAAATGGGTTCAGTGAGGTTAAAATCAACTTACAGATTATGAATCGAGCACACTGCCAAGTGAGTTGTGGAATCTTTTCATGGAAATCACAATGAGGTGGAGATGGATTCCAGTTTTAGAATTCTGTAAAGAAACCAATATTTTCTTATAATGCCATAATAAAAATTAGAGTCATTTGTGATACCAAGAAGCATTGAAAAGCAGAGTTCATTATAAATTTGCTTATCAGTGAAATAAAAAAGGTCGATCCTTAAAATTTGAAATATTATGATTTTTTGAAATTGAGTAACAATAGAATTGATGTTTGAGTAGTATTCAAAAAGTTATACAATGAGAAAAATAAATGTAATATAAATAAAAGAAGAAAAAAATGTAGCATCGAATTTTTGTTATGGATCATATTGTTAAAAACTATGTTAGGGCTAAATCGGTATTTTCGGTATTTTCAGTTTCACAGTTTGAAAAAAACGGGAAAAAACCAACTTTCTTAAAAGTTTTCTACAATTTTCTGATTTAACCGAACTTCTATTAACGTTTTAATTTATTTCAAGTTAAGTTGGGGGGGGGGGCGTCTATGCTTTGGGCCAGTAAGTTCTTATTTATTTTACACAACATGACAACTAAATACTCTCTAAAAGTCTTGAAAACAAATAGCTTATAAATAAGTTATTGAGGACATTCTCAAATTTTTAATGACACACACAGAATGCAAAAGTTTACCTAAAGTTTTAATAAAAATCTAGCACATATGATGTTATCTAAATAAAGGTTCTCCTTGTCAGGTTATACAAGATTTTAAAGTTGAAACTGACAAATTAAATTATATAAATGCATGATGACCAGCAATTTAATAACTTAGGAATGAAAAATATAATAACTTTCTGCATATATTTATATACATATGATTATGCAATACTAAAAAATAAAAACAACTATAAACATTAATATTCAGATGTATGCTGATAAGTGCATGACTTTTTTTCCAGTTGCTTCTTTTCTGCACTCATACAGACTGCATGATTGAGCATAAATCAGAATTATATAGTATGTTGTGTTAAAAATATGCATATCAGATATCTGATCTATAAGTATAAAATCAATAAACTTCTGTTAGAATTTTTAAAAATTATAGCATGAAGTTGAACATATGCAAAAGAAGTTTAGAAGTAAAAATTTTGAAGAAAAATATTAACTTTCTTTTTTATATAATTTCCTGCTCTGGTTGACTGGAGGTTGGGAAAGGAACGAAGTCTGTATGCTTAAAGAGAATACTTTGATAGACATAATTATTCTAAACATTCAAATACTTACTATATAATATACTACAAAATATCATTGATTCAGAACTATAATGAAAGGCTTTTTTTTTGGTTAATAATAAAGTCAGTTGTTCAGTCAAGAAGTCAATTATTGTATTTGGATGATCAGAAATTTTATGTCGTAGAACATCAAGCAATTCAATTACCACATTTAATACATTTTCACCATCACTCATTACTGTTTTCATTTAATCCAAATTCTTTTAAAATGCTTAACATATTATTTATCTTATTTGTTTTGCAAGGAAATTTATAATTATTAAATTTTGAAATCTTACAATTCTTAACAAATGCCACAATATTAAGTTTTAGAATAGCACGTTACCTTTTGATGCTTTCCACAATCCTTTAAGCCAGGCTGATGTTTTGTTGATCTTATCTACGAAGTTAAATACAAACAAAAAGATATTTACTTTACTACAAAATAAAATTACATATTTCATTTAAATACAAAAGAATTTGCATAAATGTATATCTAAATTAAACAGTGTTAGAATGAAGTTTCTGGAATTTGTATAACATTCAATTACATTAATTTAACTTTTATATCCTTTACTAACTGTAGGCAAGACATTTAAGATCAACTCAGTTAATCCTACCCATTCTTTTACATCAATATATGCATTAAATTTGAAACGTTGAAAATTAAAAACAATAATTTATTTTAAATAACTGCAATTAGTTTAATCACAAATCTCTAAACAATAAACAATGTTACTTACTCTTAAGCTGGAGGTAACTTCTTTTAAGAGGCACCCACTATGAGTGAAGCTACCCTAACTACGTCACGCTTTAAAGTGGCAACCCGTGCAAAAGCGTTGTTCTCTACGTCGTTCATTGGTCCACGTAGCTGCCATTCATCCGAAGTCCTGCCTTTCTTCCCCGATCTTTCAAAAATGGCGGCGAATTTAAACCAAATATCAAATTCGATAGCTGAAGCATTTTTTTCTGTTTTCATAAGCTTCTGAGAAGCTAAAAACACAGACGACGACCCCCCTTTTTTATATCAAACCACTGAGCTACTCTTACAATGTCAAAATTTTTGTTAGTTTGTCATTATAAGAAATCTTAGTCATATGAACAGTATTTACAGTTTAAAGAATTCAAATCATAATGAAATACATCTCATTTTCATCATATTAATTTTACAGTAGCATATTCTTATACACATTGGAATGAAAGAAAAACAATGTTTAATTAACGGACCATAGTTAAAACAAACAAATCACAGCTATTTAGTTCTTGTATATTTTTCAAGTTTATTCTGTTTCTAGTTTATATTGTCGTTTTCAAGTTTATATTGTTGTTTTGTTTTGTTTTGGTTCCTTATCCTTTGTAGTACACAAAAACATTCATGTTTTTCAAAAGTCCATAGTAATCACACATGGTTTCCATCACTTGTTTCACTGACACATTGAATTTTTTTTCTTTTTGTTTCAAATTTTGGTATTAATGTAATTTTGTTTTTATCAATGCATGTCTCGCAGAAGTGCCCCGAACAGACAACGATGACTCGCTAACTAATTTAACAATCCCTTCTACTGCTTCAGTGTGACATGGAAAATTATTGAAGTCAATACGTTGACTCTCGTGATAGGTTCCTTTATAAACTGCTTTAGTTTTTCATCAGAAATGCCTCTTCATAGGAGATCCTGTTACTTTAACATCATTCCATTCAATCATATCAATAAAATCCTTGGCATCAAAGTTTATACGTTGAATTAAAAACTTTCCTTCATTTGCAGTCCTTGCTTTTAGAATCCTACGTAATCCAAGCTCTCTTACATAACTGCGATCATCTGATATCATACAAAGGAGGAATTTTCTGAAGCAGATTTTTGTCACTGGATAAGGTATAAAAGATGGCATAATAGCACTTTCAACGGCAACAACCAACACTTAAAAATTACTGTAATTGGATGTGATGGAACTGGCTTGAACACTGGATTGAATAATGGTGCGATTCCTTTATTGGAAAAGGAATTAAGAAGGCCACTGCAGTGGTTGATTTGTCTATTTCAAGTAAATGAACTGCCCCTACATCCTAATTAAAGGTCCAAATGAATTTGGAGGAGAAATACACTGCTGGCCACTGTAAATGCAACACCCTGAAGGAAACATGCAAATAACATGAAATTTACAGCATGCATTAGCGGAGGTGAGATATGCAAATGATTAGAATTTCAGCGCAGACGCACATCACGCGCGCCTGTGACGCCACTTCAAAGCGCTATTTAAGGCTTGGAGATTTCGACGATTTCAAGTTCGGCAATTGTGTTTTTCTTGTGGTTTTCTCTAAAAACGATCAATTATGCCTCGTCGAAAACAGCGATCATCTTTTGATCAAGTATCGAGTTCGACAGAGGAAGGATAGTGGCCTACCGAGATTGTGGATTATCTTTCAGGGAAATCGGTAGTCGTGTTGGACGAAACCAAACAACTGTAATGCGGATATGTGATCGTTGGATGCAGGAGGGTACGACGGACTGGCGTGTTCGATCGCATCCACCTCAGTGCACCACTTCACGTGATGACAGGCAAATTGTGCGCATGGCAGTGACGGATCGCTCAGTGACATATCGAACCATAGCACAGCACATGCAGTCTGTAACGCATCATCCAGTGTCTGTGCGTACCATTCGACGCCGTTTACAGCAGAGTGGTCTGTCCGCAAGACGTCCATTGCTTTGTCTACCCTTGACGCAGAAACACAGACATCTCCGGCGCCAATGGTGCGATGACAGAAGGATGTGGACGGCAGAATGGAATGAAATTGCCTTTACTGACGAGTCACGCTTCTGTCTGCAACACCACGATGGTCGCATTCGAGTCTGGAGACACCGTGAAGAGAGGATGCTGAACAGCTGCGTTATGCACCGCCACACTGGTCCTGCACCGGGTTTTATGGTATGGGGCGGTATTGGATATCACTCTCGCACACCTCTAGTACGCATTGCCGGTACTTTAAACAGCCAGCGCTACATCTCCGAGGTGTTGGAGCCAGTTGTCCTTCCTTACCTTCAGGGCTTGCCCACAGCCATATTTCAACAGGATAATGCGCGACCACACGTGGCACGCATTGTCCAACGGTTCTTTGTCAATCGCCAGATTGAATTGCTTCCCTGGCCGCCTCGCTCTTCGGATCTTTCGCCGATAGAAAACATGTGGTCCATGGTTGCTCTACGTTTGACCCAGATTCCATCCCCAGCTGCCACAGCAGATCAACTTTGGCAACGTGTGGAAGCTGCTTGGTCTGCTGTATCCCAAGAATTCATCCAAAGTCTCTTTGAATCAATGCCGAGGCGTGTGGCAGCGGTGATCTCCAACAATGGCGGCTACTCTGGCTACTGATTTTGGCAGGAACCACACTTCACAGAAGTCTATAAATTTAATCATTTGATACTTGGTCAACATGTTATCTACAAAATAAATTTTGTTGTGATATCTCTTGTCTTTCTTGGTGTTGCAATTTGGGTGGCCAGCAGTGTAGGTAAACTACTAGAAAACTGCTATGAACTACCAGTCATCGAATTTGCACCTATTGAAAATGACATTCCGTTACTAGAAATTAAGGAAGATTTACGTGTGGACCTAAAATATTTGTTAGAAATGAGTAATGCAATCTGTGTTGGGAGGTGTTCTTCTGATTTGTCCATGAGAAAACCAGGAAAACTTTGTCATTCAAGATGGAATAGATTAGCAAACAGAATACTTCCCTTGTATGCGGGAACAGAATATCCTGCAAAAAATCTCCGAATACTGACTGAGTACATTTTGAAAGTTTATGCAGCTGTTTGGTTTAACCTAAAGCTGAAAGCATCTTGTATCCATGGATCAAAGCACCTGTGGAAACTTGCAAGCTATTCACGTTACCTCCATCAGACTCTTAAAAATTTAATTCACCCAGTTATTCAAAGAAATGCATACTTTGCTGCTTCTGAAAATCTCCTCCTTTGTATGATATCAGATGATCGCAGTCACATAAGAGAGCTTGGATTAAGTCTGATTCTAAACACAAAGGCTAAAATTGAAGGGGACATCAGAAAGTTTTTAAACCAACATATAAATTTAGATACCAAGTATTATACTGACATGATTGAATGGAATGATGTTAAAGTAACAGGACTTCCTATGAAGAGCCATATTTCTGATGACAAACTAAAGCCGTTTATAAAGGAAGCAAAAGAATCTGATCACGAGAGTCAACGTATTGACTTCAATAATTTTCCATGTCACACACAAACAGAAAGAAAGGATTGTTAAATTCTATACCGAGTTGTCCGTTCGTGACACTTCTGCAAGAGATGCATTGATAAAAACAAAAATACAATCTCAAAAGAAAATGCCAAAATTTCAAACAAAAAAACAATTCAATGTGTCAGTGAAATAAGCAATGGAAACCATGTGTGATTACTATGGACTTTTGAAAAACATAAATGTTTTTTTCAAAATAACGTTTTGCTTTTAAAGACATTAATCACTATTAATATTTTTCTAAATAAGTGAGATTTGTTTATTTTAACTAATGCCCGTTAATTAAAAATTGTTTTTCTTTCATTCAATTGTGTATTATTAAGATATGCTACTGTAAAATTAATATGATGAAAATCGCGAAATTCTACAAAATCAGTTGTTCTGTAATGGCATTTAACAGTTAGAAATACTTAGAATTGTAAGTTTCCTGTAAAAATATCGTATTTTGAATATTTTATTTACAATATATATATGTATATATATATATTATTTTAATATACTATAAAAGAAATAAAAAAATACAAATTTTATCACTTTTTCATAAAAATATCCATTTTGAAGCACTTTGCGGTACTTGAAAAGATTTTAGTAGAACAATAAAATTTTATTTTATATTCTTTATTCTAATCCCAAGAGGCAACTTTTGAAAACTATAGCATATTTAAATTTAAAAAAAAGTTTTTTCGTTCCACCCTAGCAAACATGCACGAAGATTATCTTGAAACCGCCAACATGCTCTGGTTTGTTATCGGTAATTCACACATTTTTCTTGGGTGGTTCGTAGCATGGGTGGTAGCGCTCTGGGTTTGTAACCTAGCGGTGGCGGGATCGAGTCCCGCGGCTGGCATTTTTTTCCTCTCTTTCCCCTGCTTCAAGGCTGGCAAGCTGAAGTTCTTAGATTATTTCCTTCATGTTAATTAAAAAAATATATGTAATTAACATGTAGATGTTAGTCGACGGCAAAAAAAATTTTAAATGTCGTAAAAAAATATTAATACATAGGCTATTTATGGCAATATAACCTATAAGAAAAAATATTTTGTTTACAAATGTTAACATTTTTTAACTCTCTTGCAAACTCTCTCTGACTGCAGAAATTCCAGGAACATGCTATCTCTTTTCTATATCTTTTACTAACAATTCTTGCTACCAATGGTGTTAGACGAGCTCCACAAAATAAGAACTATTTTCAGAAGTAGAGGGCATAAATATGGAACCTCTCCCCACATTGGAGATCTACGTCTATATCCGTTTCAAAATCAAAATCATACCCGTCTGAAATATGTGCTTGAAAATTAACAACTGCAAATATATTTTGGTAGCTGAGGCACTTTCTTATACATTTTAGGTATAATTATAATTTGGTTACATGCACTAAATAGCATTTTATTTTTGCAGTGCAGGTAAAAACAAAAAGAGAAGAGTTTGATTAAGAAAAAATATCTTTAATATTTACTAGGAAATTCATTGTGGAAGTTGCTACGTAAATGTGTGACATCCACCGCTAAAAATAAATGAGTAGTAAAATAAGATAGACACCACTAATTCCTCTCTTTTAAATAAAGAGTGGTGCAACAAGGCTCCATTTTTAAGTAGATCTTTTTAAAATTTCTCCAGTAATAGATAAAAAATTAACAATGAAACTACTTTTTGATTACCTTACACTTCTCACATAATATAATCTTTACATACCAAGAATGTTATGTGAATTTTCCTCGTAAAAGAGGTTACACAGAAATAAGAGCTATTTCTCTGAAAACTATCTTTTGTTTAATCATCACCTTCCCTTTCAAATCCATAATTCTGATACAGATTTCTGCTACTTATGGCTACGAATCGGACGGCCGATTAAGGTACGATGGAGCCATGTCGGTATCGGCGCGGTTCATATCAACCCATCACAGGCCCTGAAACACGTAAACAGCAAAGCGTTCCCCTTCGAAGGTTCGTAAACAACCCGCGAACGGCCCAGAAAATTTCTCCCGTACTTGTCGTTCTACCGGCGCTTCCAGCACTGGCCCGATAAGCTGCCGTCAGTCCTGTGTTTGTTGGGTATATATATATATATATATATATATATATATATATATATATATATATATATATATATATATATATATATGTATATATAAGCAGTAAAATTCGTAAACGTTTTTCGGTTGGGGACTAAACTTTTTTCTTTACTAATTGTATCAAGATGTGTACTGGAGAACAAACCACTGAACACGATTTATTATGATAGCTTCTGTTAACTAATGACTTTTTCTATGCTCAGTTGAAGGATTTTTCCGAATCATCAAGAATGGCCCTTTCGTTTTCCGATTTAACCGTCTAATGCTAGGTATATATATATATATATATATATATATATATATATATATATATATATATATATATATATATATATATATATATATATATATTATGCGTTATTTATGTATCTGATAGGATTTTTACCAGCTCTATTTATCCGTTAGAGCTTTCTGTTCCTGGATTATCCCTTCCTTTAGACGTCGGTTCTTGGGTAAGTGTCAGGTTTTTTTTGTTTTTTTTTAAAATTAAGTTAGTATATAATTTGATTTTGAAAATTTTTCATATTCTTTTAACGAGTTTGAAGGAAATGAGTTTTAAAGTATTTCTCAGTGTAATGTAGGTGTAATGTTTGCAGTCATTATGAAAAGATTAATGTATTTTTCCCATAAGTCAAAGGTGTATGATAACAAAGTTGATTTAAAATGCATTGAAGGGAATTAAATTCGCTATAGTATCTAACTCAGTCACCAAACGTAATCATCAGTAGGTCTTGAAAGCATTTTTAAAAAGTATTTTTCTATTTCTTATAAAATTATCTCTTGCCTTTTCTCCATTCAGACTGCAGCAATAAATTTGTAAAATCCATTCTGAATTTTATTATTCAAATTTCGGTTAAAACAAGAGGTTTTAAAAATCAAGTTAGCACTGAAATTTATTTAAAAAAAAACAGTACCCTCATACGCCTTAAAAAACGAAGACTGAATAAACTTATGAAAATCTTATGATGCTCTGGAGTTTGATAATAATCGTATGACTGTTTCGTACTATATAAGTTTTCCCAAGTATTTTTTGTCATTGAATCATATCAAACATCAGAATAAATGTGAGAATAGTTAAGTTTAAGGCCTGTTACATACGTATTACTTCCATAGCGAACGAGAAATAAAAAACTTTAGAAAAAAATAACCTTACGGAGTAAAAAACATTCAGGAGAATTTGTCTACACATAAATAATAAACTTAATCATTATTTCAGATGATTCACATACTCTCAAAATAACATAGAATGTAATTTAAGAAGAAAGGACAGAAATAACATTCATAAATATGAAAGTATAACGATGCGTTCTTGTTTATATTTTTATGCCAGGGATATTGTTAGCATAATGGAATGTAACACTCAAGTCATTTCTCTTGTTGAGCTTTTATTGAATTTCTTTAAATTTCATTTCCATATTTATTACCCTTATAACTTCCACTATTTTAAATTATCAAGCTGGCGAAATTCTACTTCAAAGAATTTATTCCAGTGTACAGCAGGAAAGATGTTATTTTAACAATCTTATTTTTGTAATTAGATAACATAACACATTTTATATAAAAAAGAGTTTTCAATATTTAATTTTTTATGAATTACAAATGAATAAGAGTACTACAATATATTTGAAAACAGAAGCCCCGCAATAGAAGAATCCACTTTAACTGAAACGTTTGCATGCTTCAAACTTAAAAAAATAATGTTTTATCATAATAAAACTTAGAGTCAAAGAGGACCAATATCATGGATGTATGAAATATTTTTTATCGAGTTGCATTTAGTTATCTTACAATAATACCTACATTTCCTAAAAGTATATTTTTCTTTCTCCGAGAAATACTTAACATTTGGACTGCTTTTATGTTTTAAACAGTTCTTTTCTATACAGTTTCTATGCATTCTTAAATTAGATAGTCGTAATATAAAATCATCAAGATCTAATAAAAGTGTGTATTATATTTTAATTTCATTACTTCAATTCGATGAATTTGATTACATCTTAGCTTCAAATTAGTTTCAAATTTTCTCGTGAAATCGACCTTTCCTGCAGTCATTAATTATTATCGATGTATACACACACACACACACACATACATACATACATATATATATATATATATATATATATATATATATATATATATATATATATATATATATATAATATATATATATATATATATATAATATATATATATATATATATATGTTTGTATATGTGTGTGTGTACATCGATAATAATTAATGTACACTCATGGACAAAAAATTACCGCACCAAGAAGGAGTCGTCAAAATGAAACGAAATTTTACATACGTAATGACTACTTTGATATAAGTAAATGATAAGAAAATCAAAGAAAAAGGATAATTTATTTCAGAGAAAAAGGCAAAAGAACGGAGGAGTTAATACTCCGTGGACCCCCTCTAGCGCGAATGCACGATGCGATACGATCGGGCATTGAGTCATACAAGTTCTGTATGATGTCTTGAGACATTTCGTTCCATATTTGCTGTAACCTTGCCTCTAGTTCGTTCAAACTCGTGGGATGCCCAACTAGTCGTCCCAAATGATCCCAGATATGCTCGATTGGAGACAAATCTGGGGATCGGGCAGGCCAAGGAAGGGTAGTAGCAGTGCGGAGACAGTCTTGTGACACCCTTGCCGTATGAGGCCGAGCATTGTCTTGTTGAAAAATGGCTCCTGGGAGCCGTTGCATGAGTGGCAACACATGTGGTTGCAGGATTTCATGAACATACCGCTGGGCTGTCATGGTGCCACGGAACAATACTAGGGGTGACCGTGTATTGTAGGCAATGGCACCCCATACCATCACACCAGCTGTGGGAGCGATGTGTCTCTGTACAGCAAAGGCAGGATTGAAGCGTTCACCACCGGCTCTCCACACACGAACACGATTGTCATCACTCCCGAAATTGAATCTGGATTCGCCGCTAAAGACGACCTGGTTCCATTCCGCTGCAGTCCAGTTTCGGCAGTCCAGTCGGCGTCGATGGGTGGGCGTCAAGGGCAGCACACGTAATGGGCGCCGCGATACCAACTGTCCTTCAGCCAGGCGCCTTCGTATGGTTCGAGAAGACACAGAGGCCCCTAGTGAAGGTGCTACCTGTGCCTGGATGGTGGCCGATGAAGCAGTTGGCTGTACGCGTGCATTTCTTACGATGTGGCGGTCTTCTCGACGACTGGTCTGTCGAGGGCGTCCTGAGCCTGGTCTTCGTGTACATGACATCTCTCGGGTCCACTGGTCCCAATACCTCCTCACAACACAATCAGACCGGCCTAATTGACGAGCTACTCGCCTAGCTGACCACCCAGCTTCCATCATCCCGACGATTCTCCCCCTCTCAAACTGCGACAACTGCTTATATTGTCTTCGAACACGGCGAAATGGCATGTCTATCTCAGGTCTTCCTTTGTAAATGACTCAGCACACTCAAACAAGCTTTGGTTACCTGTTTTATACTCCACAGAGTACGATGTTCAACACCCTCTACCGGCTATACGTAATGCGCAATCACGGTGCATTTCTAATCATTTGCATATCTCCCCAACATGTACCTTCATTGCAAGTTTCGTTACGATCCCGCAATTATTTCTTGGTGCGCTAATTTTTTTGTCCATGAGTGTATACACACACATACATACATATACTATATATATATATATCGCTCACTCCTTTCAACAACGTCATATCTCAAAAATCGGCGATTTTTAGTTATGCTTATTTTCAGAATGCCCTGAAAGCGTAGTATATCCCCGCAAGGTCGTCATATCTCACCGCTCAATATTTAGCCATTAGAGAGCAGAATTAATATTTATTTTCAATACATTTCAATGTACTTTTACACTTCAAATCACTCTCCTGAAAAATCTTGTTTATTTAGATATGACGTTGTTGAAAGGAGTGCGCGATATATATATATATATATATATATATATATATATATATATATATGTGTGTGTGTGTGTGTGTGTGTGTGTATACATATATATGTATAAACACACACTACTAGCCATTAAAATTGCAAAACCATGAAGGGGGGGATGATACAAATGTCAGATTCGAATGAAAGGAAGAAGATACTAGGATATGCAACTGGTTATCATTTAAGCGCAATCGAAAGACGCAAGAGGGAGAAACGGTATCTCAAACTCTGTATAAAAGGAAAGTTACGCAGCGGGTTTCTCATTCTAAAATCGCATTTGAATGTTTGTTGTTTGTGAGAAGATCGTTTTATGCTTCGTATAAGAAGTTGAAATGGCTTCGAGCACGTATGGGAATTCCATAGTGTCAGGATCTTGGCCTGTCAAGAGTGCGGTTTATGGTTTCGTGATATTGCTACTCGCATTGGTCGGAATCCAATATCTGTCATACGAATATGGAATAGATGGATTCAGGAGGGTCATACTGAGCGCCATGAAGGATCTCAATGGAGACCTCCCACCACTAACACCCGAGAGGACAGACATGTTTTCAGTTAGGCCTTGCAGGATTGTACAGCCACATCACGGACCTTGAGTCAGGAAATAGGCTTGCTTGCAACACGACAAGTATCCGCATGGACAGTGTGACGACATCTGGATCAGCACGGACTATCTGCATGGTGACCATTAATGCGGCCTCCCTTGACACTATAGCATAGAGACGCGCGTCGGCAGTGGTGCGACAAAACTGGATACAGGTGTGGCACCACGACGTGTTTTCAGACGAGTTCCGGTTCTGCGTGCAGCATCATGATAGACGTATCCGTGTCTGGCGGAATCGAGGAGAACTCACGAGGCCTACTTGCATTCGATATTGTCATACGGGCCCTGTACTTGCTGTAATTGCAAGGGCAGCCATTGAATACAGGACACGAAAACCTTTCGTTCGCGTCTTCGGTGATCTGAATTCACAGCGTTAGGCTCGTTGCACACACGGTGTTTTTATCAATGGCGGAAATTTTCCATCGGACGTCGTTCCAACAATAGACCACAGAAGTCAATTGGAGCTTGCACATTGGGCGGAAAATTAAATTTTTCGTCGACAGTAGCTTGTGCAGCTGTCGAGTGCCACTGTGCGCTGGCGGATTTTTTGACGCCAGATTGAACTAGTTATCCATGTGACCCTATGCACGCTTACTCACACAGCGGATTCTACCGTCGTAGGGTCATTTGCGAGAGGGGTGTTTGGGGGTTTGCTGGGGGAGCGCGCTTGTTTTCTTGGAATCGTAAAGGGGATTCGAAAAGGAGGGCTCCTCCGATCCCGGCTTGGGGGAGGGGGGCGTAGGTGCGACCCTTCTGGTTTTCTTGGACACGTGCAGGATTCGAAAAGGAGGGGTGGGCCTTTTCCCCGGCGACGGAGTTTGCCGCCGTGTGTGTAAGCTCTACTTTTAGAACGACGTCCTATGGAAAATTTCCGTCATTGATAAAAACGCCGTGTGTGCAACGGGCCTTACATTTCTCAGATCATAAGGCCGGTGGCTGTGCCAGATCTTCGAGGCCTTGGAGACGTCATCTTTCAACAAGATAACACAAGACCGCATGTTGAGGGTCGTGTCCTGATCTACCTCGACACAGAGGGTGTTCAACTGTTGCCCTGGCCAGCACGTGTTCCCGATCTAACTCATTGAAAACATCTGGTCACGGGTTGCTGAGAGACTCGGCCGCCACCGCTCTCCAGCCACTACGATTGATAAATTGTGGCATGGACTTGAAGCAGCATGGCATTACTTTCCCGTATCTGTCATCCAATTCCAGTTCGACTCGATGCCTAACCGGGTGAGAGCCGTTTTAGCTGCCAGAGGTGGCAGCTGTGTGTACTACTTTCGTATCCTGAATACCCCTAAATTGCGTACAAATTTAATCATGTTTTCTTCGTACTATGCTGTATACGTACAATAAGTAAAGTTTTGTTATTTGTTTTTCTTCCTGGTGTTGCAATTTTAATGGTCAGTAGTGTATGTATGTATGTATATATGTATATATATATATATATATATATATATGTGTGTGTGTGTGTGTGTGTGTGTGTGTGTGTGTGTGTCTGTCTGTCTGTCTGTGCGTTTCTGTGTCTGTGTATGTCTGTGTGTGTGTGTCTGTGTGTGTGTGTCTGTGTGTCTCTGTGTGTGTGTCTGTGTCTGTGTCTGTGTCGTGTAACAATAAAGCTTTTTCTCTGATAATTTCCTGATAATTTCCTGTAGACCTAAAATATATCTTGGGAGTTACTGCGGGGAAAAAATATATCTCTAGAAAACGAATAAAATTTGGTTTTTCAATTACTAGCGTGAAACTGTAGTCATACACTTTGAAATATGTACACCTGCCAGCTGGATATCACCCAATAACAGTTTCAGTAGTTTGAAATAATTTTAAAATCAACCGACGTTAAAATGACTTTAAGGAAACATTCATCTCCAGATGTCTCGACGAGACTTTTTTACCTCTGGGAGCGTTAACTTACATAATACATTTAGAGATATAAAATAACTATAAAAATATCAAATTCTGCTTGAAACAGAAAATATTGAAGGCATCGCATCGCGTGAGACAAGATATTTTTAAAATAAAGCTTTAAAACGCAATAAAAATTAATTTTCTCTTTCAAGGTATATTAACATCTTTTATAAACCGTGTGCCTTCAATGACAAATTGAAGCTAATTTTTTCTTCTACTCATTTAAAAAGGGAACATGTTAGATTTGCAAAGGTAAAAATTTTATATCTAATTTCCAAGTTCACACTATATAACTATTCAGAAAAACACATAATAAAATAATTTACATGGTAACTGAATTCTCCTAAAATCAGAATAATATGCTGATTTCATGAAATATTTATTTAGGAATCATGGAATACTTATTTAGGTAATGATGCATATTGCATTCCTGATGGGAAAATTCAGCTATAAAGTTTACGAAGATGCGATCGCTTAAGACGCATGCATTAGATACACCCATATGCTTGAGAAGTCTATATTGCTTTGTACGTTCAATACTTGTACAATGCAGAAAGCGTTAAGTTAGTTTAAGGATATTTTAACTCAAAACAGACAGCGATTGAACATAATGTTTGTTCATCAATCGATTCATATCTTTAAATTGTTTTTTAATGTTTGGGACCCTAAATACCTTAATAACTAGTAACAAAATTACAAAAAACTACTTTACAGGTTTTACTATACTTTACTATATTAAAAACTAATATTTAAATCATTATATAAATATACGTAAGAAACGTAAAATTCTGAGTTGCCTTATTTAGATGAAGAAAATAGTACTGATAAATTATTGTATTCCCTAGACTAGCGATAAAAAGTTTGCAAATTATCATTTTGAAAAACAAGAGTATGGAACCAAACAATACTATGAAATAATTCGTTATAAGAAGTTTTGCACGTTGAAAGTAGATCATGAATATTTGGAGTGTTTTTATACTGTTTTATTAAATATGTTATAATGATTAATATCTCATTGTTATACTAAAAATATATTAATTTACCATGCAATCATTATGGAGTAATTATTCAACAAATTTTAATACTAACTGACCTATATTTAATTAACGCCAATTCTTTTAAAAAATGAAAATTCTAAAACTGAATAATTGTACATTAAATGTTTGATATAAGCGAATTTCTAGCCTTCGGTTGGGCCACTAATAAAAGAACTCTTTAAACTATTAAGAATTAAGGATAAAATAAAATGTAAGGATTTATAAGGAATAATAATTTCAAGTAAATACACAAAACCTACACCATTGGTTTTTTTTGTGTACCTAAGCATATAAAACGTGTGAAAATTTGATGCAGAATTTTTTATAGGTATAGTATTACAGTAATTCCAGAAACAATTTCAAATATAATTTTTTCATGTATATAACAACTAGGGTTGATAGAAAATAAATCCTTACAAAATATTATTAATTAAGAATAGGATTCTTTTCATTATGTATCCATAGTGGCATTCCAAAAGTAATGATCTAGAATAATGGTTAAAAGATATTTTAACTTAATGTGTAGATTTTGTAAATTTTCACTCAGGTGATCAGTATTAAAAGAACCTATAAATAAATAATGAAATTAAAAGAAATCATTGCTGAGCTAAAAGTAGTTTTGAATGGAAATCAATGAACACTTACACTTTGATAAATAAATTTAATTATAACCCTTGAAAAAAAGTTACGATTGAAAGTCATCTTTTATAATATTTACTTATCAGATATAAAATATTTCTATCCTAAATAAAAAAGAATTATTTGTATAAATATGTACGCGTTACGGTAAAAATTGTATTCAGAGAATATTTTAAGACAGAAACACTTTAAATATTTATTTTTTCTAAATAAATTACATCGTGATTCAGAAAAAAATGCTGTGTTTGAAAAAAGTAAGAACTTTTTTTATCAAGCCTAATTGTTTTCCATTTATCCACAAAACGGTTATTAGTTTTCAGTGAAAGGAAATTTGTGAAAACGATTTAAGAAATACATTTTTTATAAACGTTGTGTGAACTATAATGTTAACTCTTTAGAATTGATTCTCAAAAACATTTAACTTTTATATCGCTGTATTAATTTATATATTTGCATATTGAGGAAACGTTATTTAAGCACACTAAAGGTAAACGTTTTTATTCACCCTAAACATCGATAAGCTGCATTACCTAGACATACGAGATAAAAAAATCAAGATTATACTTGGAAATTCATTTAGAATGACAATATATTGGGGCAAATTACATTTTTTACAAGGGTTCATCACAGGATTTTTTTTCTTTTGTACTCAATTTGTTCAATTGTCGCTAAAATACTTTTCAATCTCTGATAAATAACGTATAAGACTGGTATGGGTATTTAATGTGAATATTTAGATTGGCCAAAAAGATATGACATAGAAATTACACGAGTACTTATTCTGATACCCATAAATTGCTATTTCAAAATTTTTTGAACCTTTGGTACAATTTTTAGAAGCTTTTAATTTTGTGTGAACAGAGTCAAAACATGCTGATATTAGTGCTGATTTTAAAATTTTAGTAATTTTCTCAGTGTTTAAGACCCCTGATAAAGGAAGTCACTCGTGTAATTGAATTGTTATTTCCGAAGAAAGACAGACCAATAATTAATGTTGCCGCGCTGAAAACTTATAAAAGGGCTTTTGTCAATGACAAAAGTTATTAATTGAATGAACAGAAGTTGAGTGAGGAAGTTTGTGGTAAGTCCAAGTGCAATTGAGATGCGTGTTAACATCCCACAACCTTTCCACGACAGACATTTATTTCTCTACTACAATCAAACCTTAATATTATAAGTAACAAAATATCCGTTGAGAATTTATTAAATAAATTTAAAGTACCATTTCTAAAAGTCGGGGTAAGACTTTATTTATTTATTTACTGTGCAAAGCCAGTTCAAGTTTGTTTGTTTTTTTATTTTAAAGGGTTTTACTTTTTTTGGTGTAAGTTAATACTCTAAATATCCTTCAGTATTTCATGGATTTTTGCAATCGTCAAATAATACATTTTTGGGCCCTTTTCAGTGTTCCATGAAGCTTTTAAAATAGGGGTATTTGCAGCAATGAGCTTTAAACTTAATTGAGAAGAATACAGATATTTATACAGTAACCTAGAAAATATTTTCTGAACTGTTCGAAACTACACATACCACGCTATTCCAATAGCACCTTTTAATATTTTATTGGTGGGATTCAAAAGTACTTGAACATGTATATTTCTAGCCTTAAATATTTGTTTGAGCAATCGAATAAGAATTTAGGCATTAGAAAATACACAAAACCTACCAACTTCTCTAAAATTCATTTATACACACTTATCTTTCCCTATTTAACTGAATGGAATGCGGCAAAATTTAAGATATTTAAATTTTAGCGTAGCATTTTAACCAATATTCATATGAAATTGAAAAATATCTTTGTGAGATTTTTGCTGATGTCATTATTTTTCCACAGCAGCTATGTATTTAGCCATAAATGATAATTTGCATATACATTAGGGACTTCTTAAAAATAATTCTCGGTTGGGAATTATTAATGAAAAATACTTTCATACTTAATCACAGACTGGAGAGCAAATGATGAAAATGATTCTTTAGGTGCATTAGGATAATGAACTATTCTGTTACTAAATGAAAAGTGTTACATACATAGTAGGAAATGACGATTCTCCCTTTAAAAATTTCGTTTCTAAATTCACCATGTTCACTTGTAGCGTAGTTTTCTAGACTGCTATGAATATTCATCAAGTTTGAAATACTATTTTCTTCTTGTAGTATATGATAATATTTTGAAACAAATTTTTGAGTAAACTATAATTCATTGTCCCAGTTTATCATCTAACTAAAAGTTAGAAATAAAAGTCGAATAGATGCGCTTATGTTTTTCCGTAGAATTAGTGTGTCAAAGAACTTTCAGTCTAAAATATTCAAATCATAATGTATATCAACGTGAAATAAAACAATGAAACACCTCTTGAATTACTATGCGTATTATTATTGCCAAAATTTAAAAACAAATAATTAAATTAATGAGATTCAAAGAAAAGTGTAGAGAGAAAAAAAATCCAGCCGT
This sequence comes from Dolomedes plantarius, assembly GCA_907164885.2. Taxonomy (NCBI): domain Eukaryota; kingdom Metazoa; phylum Arthropoda; class Arachnida; order Araneae; family Dolomedidae; genus Dolomedes; species Dolomedes plantarius. The sequence goes on from OU015492.1 coordinate 161,122,713, forward strand.
AGAAATAATTGAAGCTTCAAATATACATACAGTGAAACTTCTCTAGCCGGTTACCCTTATTCGGAGGCCAACCCATTTAAAAGACCCATTGAGACACGCATCTCAATTGCACAAAGTGGACTTTGTGCTTGCGGTGATGCTGATGAAGATGTTGAACATTTTCTTTTTCACTGCAAATTACATGCGAATGCCCGAGCTATATTAAAGGCGGACTTGAGACGTCTGTCCATTTGTTGGCCTCCTGTTCTTTCTGATCTCGTTAAGAGTGTTGAAAGTCTTGCTGTCTTGCGTAATTTTGTTTGTAATTTAAATGTTTAATTTTTTCTTGTTTTGTGTTTTTCACTTACATGCGAATGCCCGAGCTATATTAAAGGCGGACTTGAGACGTCTGTCCATTTGTTGGCCTCCTGTTCTTTCTGATCTCGTTAAGAGTGTTGAAAGTCTTGCTGTCTTGCGTAATTTTGTTTGTAATTTAAATGTTTAATTTTTTCTTGTTTTGTGTTTTTCACTTACATGCGAATGCCCGAGCTATATTAAAGGCGGACTTGAGACGTGTGTCCATTTGTTGGCCACCTGTTCTTTCTGATCTCGTTAAGAGTGTTGAAAGTCTTGCTGTCTTGCGTAATTTTGTTTGTTATTTAAATGTTTAATTTTTTCTTGTTTTGTGTTTTTCACTTACATGCGAATGCCCGAGCTATATTAAAGGCGGACTTGAGACGTCTGTCCATTTGTTGGCCTCCTGTTCTTTCTGATCTCGTTAAGAGTGTTGAAAGTCTTGCTGTCTTGCGTAATTTTGTTTGTAATTTAAATGTTTAATTTTTTCTTGTTTTGTGTTTTTCACTTACATGCGAATGCCCGAGCTATATTAAAGGCGGACTTGAGACGTCTGTCCATTTGTTGGCCTCCTGTTCTTTCTGATCTCGTTAAGAGTGTTGAAAGTCTTGCTGTCTTCCGTAATTTTGTTTGTAATTTAAATGTTTAATTTTTTCTTGTTTTGTGTTTTTCACTTACATGCGAATGCCCGAGCTATATTAAAGGCGGACTTGAGACGTCTGTCCATTTGTTGGCCTCCTGTTCTTTCTGATCTCGTTAAGAGTGTTGAAAGTCTTGCTGTCTTCCGTAATTTTGTTTGTAATTTAAATGTTTAATTTTTCTTGTTTTGTTTTCACTGCAAATTACATGCGAATGCCCGAGATATATTAAAGGCGGACCTGAGACGTCTGTCCATTTGTTGGCCTCCTGTTCTTTCTGATCTCCTTAAGAGTGTTGAAAGTCTTGCTGTCTTCCGTAATTTTGTTTGTAATTTAAATGTTTAATTTTTTCTTGTTTTGTGTTTTTCACTTACATGCGAATGCCCGAGCTATATTAAAGGCGGACTTGAGACGTCTGTCCATTTGATGGCCTCCTGTTCTTTCTGATCTCGTTAAGAGTGTTGAAAGTCTTGCTGTCTTCCGTAATTTTGTTTGTAATTTAAATGTTTAATTTTTTCTTGTTTTGTGTTTTTCACTTACATGCGAATGCCCGAGCTATATTAAAGGCGGACTTGAGACGTCTGTCCATTTGTTGGCCTCCTGTTCTTTCTGATCTCGTTAAGAGTGTTGAAAGTCTTGCTGTCTTCCGTAATTTTGTTTGTAATTTAAATGTTTAATTTTTTCTTGTTTTGTGTTTTTCACTTACTTCTGTATGCCTCATGTTATACCTTGTGGTGCATGAGGAGATTTCAAATGAAACAATTAAACAAAAACTATTTAAAAGGACATATTTTGTTCTGAAGCGATTAAAGACTCGACATAGAGACATAGAGCCAACGTTATGGAAGACACGTCTTTTCGACTCCCATCTCTGAAAACGGCCACAATTTTTATTTACCCATTGCTGGCCTCCTCAGAGACGCTTCACTGTGCCTTTTAAGTCGATGTTAGAAATGTTTGCACGTGACATTGAATTTATATGACTCCGAACATTTTCATATATCTTTAATATTTTAAGAACATTTTTATATTACTAAAGTTTTAACACTTGTTTTGAATCATATTTTGTTTTTAGTACATTAAATTAGAAAAGTTTGCACGTAACATTGCATCTATGTGATTCTGAACATTTTCATATATCTTTAATATTTTAATGAACATTTTTATACTCCTAAAGTTTAAAGGCTTGTTTTGAATCATATTTTGTTTTTAGTACACTAAATTAGCAAAGTTGCACGTAACATTGCATCTATGTGATTCTGAACATTTTCATATATCTTTAATATTTCAATAAACATTTTTATACTACTAAAGTTTAAAGAATTGTTTTGAATCATATTTTGCGTTTTGTTTAGTAGTTTATTACATTTGAAAGAATGGTTTAAATCATATTTTATTTTTAGTTTAGTTTGTGCTTAGTTAGTTTAGTATTTTTTAAGTGTATTTAGTAGGTTTAATTGAAATTTTGATACACTTTCTATTCATGATCCTCTTTCCTGTAACAACATAAATGTTACCAAGGGGACTTTTACTCTAGCACCTCGAGAAACAATTTATTTTAATTAAACAATCATGTATTCATTTCTTATTATTGGTACAGAATATTAAGAACTAGTTCTTAATTCATAAAAAATAAATCTCCATATGACACAGAAAATTCATTGCTCATTACTCGTAATGAGCGTAGTTAAATACCGTTACATTCCCTGCACCCTGTCTTTCATTAACTTTTTCCAAATTTTAATTTTGCTCAGTTTTTTTCTTTCAAGGTCTGGAGTAGCAAATGTCTTATTAATTTAGGTAAATCTGTATAACATCGATAGTTATTTTTCATTAAGTTAAAGCTTACCTCTGTAGATTTTACTACTGTATTTAGGTGCTTAGGTAATACATTCTTAGCTTTAATAACTATTTTCGATAACTATACTTCATGTTAATGGATGTTGGATAATAGAACAATTTCTGGAAGAACGAAATTAACTTCATTAGTGTTTTAGTAATGTGCTAGATTCAATTTCCTACCTGAATAGTCTCGGTACATTAAATAAACTATAATTAGAGCTTTTTAGCGTGTGAGCTGTGATTTTAATTAATTAGAAAAATTAATTTGTGTGTAGAATACGTGTTTAATGGTTATTAAGGCATAATCGAATAGGATGATAACAAAATTGACTCGTTAGGTATAATTCGATCTGTCGTTTGCAGTGAGCGAATCATTTTAAAACCAAATTGTAAGCCATTAAAATGCCATAAAAATGTCGCATGTAAACGACAATACATTTTCATCAACAGTGAAAATACCTAAAAGCTCATCAAAGAATCCATGACAGAATAAAACTTTTAAAATTTCCCCAGAATAGAATCTTTCTATAATTTCTAAAGCTAAACATCTTTATAATATTCAAAACATTTTAAATTTCCTCATATGTGGTGGGTTATCAATACTTTTGACAGACAAAAAGAAATGTAATAATTTTGAACAGAACATATAATTCAGTATTCCGTCATACGATGTTTGGAATTTGGATTTTAAAGAAACACAAATTTTTGACGTATATTTTTGCCATTTCATTACTTTGAAGGCACAAACCTAACTATCACCCATACCATATCTTTGATTCTCAATGGATCAGACAGTCTTTTAATCTTTTTTCGACATGTATGAGGCAGCATGGGAAATATTTATAGGGAAAATCTATCGTTATCTTAGCGTATTTAAAAATTTCTAGGCCGTCTCAGAGCGTAGGACATAAAAGCATTAGCTAGATGTTGCAATCTTACGTTAAATTTAATCTTTACTACTAACTCAAATGAGATAATTGCAGTAAAATGCATACATTAGGCAAGTCAGTGAATATGAAAGGAATAAATATGGAATTTCATGTGTAGGATTCTCGCTTCTTATTAGTTCATTTTAGTCATGGCATGCTCTACAGAACTTTTAATTAAAAGTCAAAATCAGTCTTTAAAATGAACGAAATACAAAATATAATTATGCGAAAGGACAAATTAATTTACTTTGTGTTTAAATTTACATGGGAATTACGTGAATTAATTTACGCGTGAATATCATTATGTTACTGACACAACAGAGTTACGATACTCTTCTGAACACTTCCTTTATGAATCGTCAAAGATTTTTCTTGCAAATCTGACAGCAAGGAAACAAGCACCAGGAAAACAAAGGAGTTGCTTATTGGGATACCGATCAAATTTTGCAATTATGTCATCTTGCTCGATATCGAGAAATATTTGCACACCACTACGAAGTCACCATACCAAAATTCAACTTCAGTTATACTTCCTATATCTACTAAGAATAAGCCATTTTGAAAAATTCTGCAACTAACTCTATGCTAACTGTTTTCGTTAGCTTCCAACATCTTTATTTTTTGTTGACGTTAGAAGTTTTTGAGTGATAAGACAAGATAGAATTAACATAAAAAAGGTTATAGAAAAATCGCTAAGTAAACTAGAAATAAACTGATTTGTACGTAAAAAAAAAGATGTGATTTCTGACAAATATTGCATCATGCTTTATACCACAAATATCGGAGAAAATACTGCTTATTATGCAGTTTTATCACCCCAAAATGATTATTGTGAATAAATATTTCTTATTATTTATTCTTTCTTTCATTCCTTCCTACAATACACTGTTGAGTAAAAAATGCTCCCGTAGCATTACAAGATATACGGTATCAAATGCATTTTCAATGGCCATTGTTTTTGTATTTACACGACTTGAACGCATCCCCAACAGGAGTGCGATTTTCTGACTCTCGGATCAAGATCCGTTCACTTCTCTACGTGCAGAGAATCCTCTTAATTCCATTGCAATTGGTTCCATTGCATTGGTTCCAGTCAGTATGATATTCTTTTATTGTCAGATAATGTGATCATTAGCGAAATAAGAGCCTATGAAAAATATATAAACAAGGACTAATTTTTATGGGTTATGCGTTTCCTGTTTCGTTTTAAATTTCTTAACTTTGCAAGATGCCTAAATCACCGGAAATAATTTTTTTGAAAAAATACTTCCAATTTAATTTACCCATTGTATTTTTATGTGTTAGAAGATTTCTAAAATAAAATTAATAATCTTTTCGTAATGAAGCGTCGATAATTAGTAATTATTTAAATTAATTAGGTCTATTTCAACATCATAAATATTTTAATAGTAGTTTTCAAACTTACTGCTAAATCTTCTTTTTAAACTTTCGAGATTTAGGATAAAATTATTTGTAGTAATGAATTAAAGACGCACATAAGAACATTCCTAAAAGTTTGAAGGCACCGCACGTGTTTTAAACATAGTGCATCGAATTTCGAAACTGTTGACGTAAATCTGTTTGTGTTTGTTTGGTTTTTTTTAATTAAGTGAAAGAAAATAACTAAAGTGCCAACATAGCTTAGCTTCTTTGTTTCACTTTTATTGCTTGAAATAAACCTATGAAGAACATGCAGATACAATAAAGATGTCTTAAGAAGTTATTTTGTACTAGAATTTTCAGAGACAAGGTAGCTATTGCACCAAAGCAACTATATACAAGGTAACTATACCCAAATACTATACACATACCAGCAAACGTTAGGGAAAATTTACACAGAAATACGATACACTTCAGATCCCTAACTCTTTCTCGACTCCGTGCAAAGCATCGTGATGTAGATTTCGTGCTCTGCTCCCGTTCTCTCATTTTTCCCAGGTATAAATTTGAATATGAGGCATTGCTTACAGATCTCAACAAAAATACATGGTTTTTCGCATGGTACGAGAACCTATGATGTCTAAAAGTATTTTCTCAAACTATTGAGGGAGCACACCACCTTTGAAACTTCAAAAAAATCGATTTTTGGTTTTTGCTATATTCTGATTTTTGGGACATTTCTGAACAATATGCAAAAAACCGCATAAAAATTCGCATTATTTCTCGAGTTATGAGAGTTTAATAAGTTATGAGAGTTATGTAAAGCTCACTCTGTTGCTATGGCCATGTATATTCCAAGTTTAACTTCAGTTTACTTAAATATGTAAGTTTTTGGATTACGCGCACTGTTACTCTCAAACTATGAGTGCTAGACACACAAAATTTTTATCAGATTTGTATTTTAAGTTTCTTTACATACTAAAACCAAAAAAATAAAAAAAAAATTGAAAAAAAAATTTCATTTGAAAATATTTTTTAAAAATTGCTAAATTTAAATTTTTTAAAATTTTATGTAAATTTTTCAATTTAAACTATATTTTTTTTGTATATTTTTTTATTTTACATTAAACTTGAGTATATTATTAATTTAATTTGATTAAAAAATAGTTTCTGTATGAATATTTCTTAATTTTATGATGCGCGAAACATCCAATGATTTTTTCCCTTTTTAGTAATGTGTACATTTAAAAATAAAATCTAAAAATTATTTATGAATTTACAAATTCTATTTTTGTATAAAATATAACTGAAGAATTGTATTTTTGATATAAAACAAAAAAATTATACATATATATATATATATTAATATTACTGGAGTTTCAGTAGATCGAATTTAATCATGTTTACGGTCATTTCAATGTACTCAAAGGTAGTGTGCCCCCTTAATTGACAACAACTTTAAATAATGGAGAGGTACCTCGTAAAAGTTCATTCGTTATAATAAAATATGTATGTGTTAAATTGCGATTCGAAGGTTTTCTTTCATATCCATATACTAATAACCAGTGGTTCATATATTTTTAAGAATACACATACTGTTTCCACAAAAGTGTTTATTATGCAAAGAAAATAAAAATCTGAGCACTTGTTTCGAACGGAGAATATCTTTATATTTATCTTATCAAGGGATTATTTACAAGAAGTAAAGGGATTCAAAAGACACTTTCTAACATTTCAGGGTAGTTTAGTTTGAAAATACATAATCAGATTTAAAATTCCGTGTTGGTCCGATCTTAGTTTCTAATTGTTACAAAATTAAATAAGAAATATCATGCGCTCAAAGATGTTTAATGCATATTATTATTATTATTAACCTCCTTATAAGTAAGCAATGTCGACCAGACATCAGGGTATCTAGGTCAATTGGTACTAATAATTTTCTCTGAAAACCATTCCTGATACTAATTTTTCTGTGAACATTTAACTTCTTTCAGAATGCTTAAAACTTACAGTTTATACTGTGATACAAATCATTTCTTACAGACTCTCAAATGTATATATAGAAAGAGATTAACTTATAAAGAAAATCAGATTAAAAAACCATGTAAAATGTATTGTGTATTTCTAATTTAAAATATATATTGAAATTTAAAATATATATCCCAATGACCTTTTTACGAGCATAACGTTACCTTATATTACACGGTTGTAAATTAAAAATTTTAGAAAATACTTTTAAACTTTCCATTACCTTACAAAGTAGGGAAAAATTGTTTGTTTATTTGAATATTTATTACAGATATTCAAGTGTAATGCATATATTCATATATGTATACATATATTACATGTATTCATGCTAAAAAATTTTTTATGTTTACATGTATGTAGATATATATAGAGAGAGATTTACATATTAGAGCTAAGTATGCCCTTTTTTAGCATAGCTATCATTTCTTTAAAGATATTTTATACCAATCTTTAGAGATATTTTCTTATTTTAACACAGCCAAACTAATGAGAGCTTTAAATTTTTATTTATTTTTTAATAATTTGAGCATTTATCTCCGTTTCGATATATTTATTTCACATTTCACTTTTTAAAATTGTTTTTTTAGTTTCCTTAAAAGTTTTCATAAGCATTTTTTATTATCTATTCAGCAGGTATGCAGTAAAATTTATCTCTACCTTGCGAAATGCTTTTCTAGATTCTTCGCTTGAAAATGAACGTTCGTTTTTATTTAGTTATTCAGGCTGTAATGCGTTTTCGTTTACGCTGCATTACCCCCTTTCGCGACTCCTGTTACATAATCTCTTCCTCGAGAAATCTTTTCATTCCAAAATATTTTTAACATTCGCTTTTTTGCTTCAGAAACTGGACGATAAATAAATGAGGGAAGTTAAGAACAAATACATCTCTCTGAAAACATATTTACCCAGAAAATTCAAAACAGATTACTTATATAAAAGATGAATAAATTTGTAAAAATTAGATGTATCAGATGTGCATTATATTTTATCAATAAATCTTAAAAAATTACTTTAAGAAACATTTTACGAGCTGATCTTTAAAATTATTAAATGAAATATAAATCATCACTCCTGTTTCTTTTAAAGTATGAATTCCTGTGGGATTAGTTAAGGGAAAATTTTACCATTTATAGAGAATCTATGCTCACTTCTACCCAGACTTGGGTGTATATAATTTGAAGTGGCACTCTATTTGAATTTGAAGCAAACACAGTTTATACATGAAACAATGTTTATTGAATTCGTCGCACATATAATTGGCTTTTACAGCAATAAGCATGCGTACTACTTGTACGGAATGTATAAACACAGCTTTCAAGAACAATATATTTTTATACTCACGAACAGTAAGTCAAACCAGCAGTACTGCCACGTAAACTTCTGGCCCGCTAAGCACTAGCGCAGGATAACACCTTTTCAACCTTAACAACCTCCCCTCCTTCATTAATGACGCTGCGTGGTATTTATACTAAGCGCGTATGCCGAAATTAGCATATCTAAAGCAGCTTCTTTAATTCACTCAAAAGTTCGATTCTTGTGAATCGAATCTTGTGTATACCTTACACATTACTCTCTCTTTGGCTATAAATTTATCGGATCAAAGAACATAGATAAAAGTGATTTTGTAGGATTTTATATATTCTCTAAATTTGGAAGGTGGGAATGAATCCATTTTATCCAGAATTCCACTCCAAACATTTTATGTGAATATTTTTATTTCAGGTTCAGTATTTCCAGTAAGTGAAAAAAAATGATTATGTTTTAGAAAGAATAAATAATTTACACTGAATTATTTAATAGCATAAACAGCAAATTTAACTTTCATTTCAGCAACATATGTGAATAGATGAAATTACAAATTGACTATTACTATATCATACGACGACTTCTGAAAACCCTTCACGCCCGCAGAAAACACACGTTTTTTGAGTTAATTATAATGAACAAAAATAAATAGTAATTTCAAAAATCCTTTAAGATTGTCCGTGAGAAAAAATGCACTTTACTCAATAAAAAAATTACTGAAATAAATGTCTTACATGATGCTTTCAGTTTTTAAAAATTTTAATGTACACTACTGTTTATAAAAATTGCAATATAATTGTACCAATCATTTACTACAAAATATAAAAACGATTTGAACTACGAATTTCGAAATAGATTGGAATTGTCAAAGTACCATTATTTTGCTTACCCACCCCTCGAAATAACAGTTTTCACGGCATAACATATACACCGAGTAGTCGACTTCAATAGATCCCGAATACTCTTTTGTAGAATGGCTCAATTTAATGTCATACACTTTACTATAAAGTATCTATGACAAAGTATGGTGATCAGATCGAACGGATACTTTATGCGGAAAGTCTTTGATAAAGGAGCAGAAAATAAGCAGTATACAAGAAGTATTAAAGAAAGGACCGAATTTTTTGAATAGTGAGTCAACTGACAGAGAATGCGTTGGTCTGGCTGCGGAGAGCACCTAGGGGCATATTTTAACAGCTAACTGCCATCTGCACTGTTCTGCCATGGGGATTAATCTTAGAGCTACAATCACGTTGAACTAAGCACGTGCACAAGCAGTTCTATGGATTAGCGACTTAATGAAAACGATAGAACTTGAGTAACAACGTGTATGTGTGCGAAATTTTATTGCAAACGTGGTAAAAATTGTCCAAAGATATTTCAGCCCCCCTCCTCTCCCATATGCCTGGTGGCTTCACCAAGCTTATAAAGAGGACTGTGGGTGTCAAACTCAATGGTATGACTGGTTTAAGTGTTTTAGAGATAACAGAGCGTCCATCGGTGAAGATCCCATGCCTGGATGGCCTTCTGCATCAAGAGGCGACATTCACGTCGAGGGGGTTCGTGTTGTGATGCGTACTGTCCCAGACGTTGCCGACAAAGTGGGCATCAAAATAGGATCTTACCATCAAAGTTTGACTGAAAAAGTTTAGATGTGTTAATTGACTAACGTTCAGATAGAGAGATTGTTAAAGTCAGTCAGAAACTGCTTGCCAATGCTGATGGTAATGAAAACGTTCGTAAAAACATTATAACAGGAGATTAGACGTGGGCTTATGACTATGATGCTCAAAGGAAGATGAAATCTTCGTATTGAGTGGGTAAAGGATCTCTTTAACCGACAGAAACACGGATGAGTCGGTCAAAGATCAAAGTGACGTTGGTTTGGTGTTTTGATTGGAAAGGCATCGTCCCTCATCAATTTAGTACCATGTGGTCAGAGGGTAAACAAAGAGTTTTAGAACATTTGATAGATGATGTGGACGGAGGAAGAGAACTAAATTAGGGGAAAATTAGACTAAGATGCTGCACCACAACAATGTGCCAGCTCATGCGTAGTAGTCCAGTCAATTTGTGCTCAAAAGGGGCTCTCGAGGGAAAATTTTGGGGTAGTTTTGATTTCTTCCATTTTATTTGTGTTTTGGGGTGCTGAATCCGAATCTGAGGTTTGTTAACAAAATTTCGTGACGCAGCATTGAAGAAAATTAAAAAAAAGTTAAAAACTTTCATTTTTTGGCGGTTTTTTGCTTATAACTCGAAAAATTATCAACTTTTCGTATATAACCCCATTTATCAAAATTAAAGTACATAAAATTTCCTACAAATTTTACTATTTAGGTTTTTTTCTCCGACGGACCGTTTGGGCTCAAGCGCTATTTGAAAATTGGCGTATTTCGGCTGGCTCCGCAAAAACCCACTTTTTACACTCCAAAACTTATCATTAAAGGCTGTCATTTAATTCCTCCTTCCAATACAATGTAGGATTTTCAAAATCACATTGTATTTAAATTCTGTGCAAATATAATTCTGCCTTGTACGTCTTTTCATGTTATTTATTCTTGGCGAGCCTCACCAAATGATTTTATTACTGCCCCGTTTGGTTTAAAAGCCCTCTTTCCTTCCATTCGATTCCTTCACAGACGATTCAAGGCCAACTACGTCACCGTGTACATGCGTACCCAATCAACACCCCCTATATCCGATATATGGGGTGCTGACCCAGTCTCAAGTCCCTTCATATTGTTCACGAGGTTTCCCCCCCCCCCCCCCCCCAAAAAAAATATAAATAAAAAATAAAAACACCGGCCATTCAATTCTTACCAGTGGCAGTGCGAAGGAAGTAAGTAGTTCAGTGTTAGAATCCAACGACAACACGATTCAAAAGTTATATTTACGCGTAGTGTTAAAAATGGCTTCAAATGTGTGTTTTATTTGTGATGAAGTGCTGGATAATAACGTAGAGAAGGTGATAACGGTGCTGCAAAGAGGTTTGAAACGTTTATCGAGTCAAGCAAGAAGAGGAAGGATGGTGAGCATGTTCAGCTACGTGAAAAATCTACAGTTGATGTCCATGAGCGATGTCGTACAAACTACAATAATAAAAGAATGATTGCAGCTCATTTGAAGAAGGTGGAGCAGGGTAGAGAGCAAGTCAAAAGACGTTCTACTGAAGCGCATTTCAATTTCAAAACTCATTGTTTTATGTGTGGCCTCGTCATAACACTTGACTTTATAGAACAACAAAGAAAAAAGAAAACCAATCGTAATATTGTGTATCAGGTTCGAATTTTGAAAGTCAAGGAAACTATCATAAAAAGGGCAGAAGAACGTGGTGATGAGTATGGACAAGCCATAATCAAACGTCTTTTGCCTGTCTCAGACTTGGTGGTTTCTGATTGTCAGTATCATAGTTTATGCATGAGAAAATTGTACAATCGCCCAAAAATTCAAGAGAAGAGAAAAAGGGGTCCATTCGCCAATCATGTTGAAGCAGCAATGGAATATGTCTACACTTATCTTGAGATTAGTGATGGAGAATGTCAGTTTACGCTAGACGAGTTGGTGGACCAAATCAAGGGTGATTATCGTCCTGACATAAAGACAGTTAAAGCTCATCTACTCAAAAAATATGGAAGCGATATAATAATGACCTTTCTCCAAACAAGAAGCTGGTAGTGTGTTTCAAAAACACAGGGTATAAAATTTTAAATGATGCTTGGTACCAGCAGGCGTTAAAAAATGAACAAGAGGAAAGACTCCGGATTATTAAGAAGGCTGCTGCAATTGTTGTTGAGGATATCCGGAGCCAGGTTTATGAGACAGTACAGTACCCCTCACCTGATAAATTTTTGGAAGGAAATGAGGAACTCATTGCTGAAAGTCTCCGTACATTTATGGAAACAGTTGTACTAAACAAAAAACGTGGGGACCATGATATGTGGAAGAAGAAGAACACAGCACTCGATCATAGTCTTGTAGCAGCAGTGAGGCCCAGATCATTCGTTTCATCAGTCCTCGTTGGGTTGGCAGTGTTTCTGTACAAGAAGTACGCTCAAGGAAATTAGTCGATGTGGTTTCCTCATTGGGATTTTGTTTGACTTACACAGAGGCTGTCTGCCTGGAAGCATCAGCTGTCAGCAGCGATCCGCTGAAAGTTAACCAGCCGTGTTTTTCACAGCAAGTGTACGATAATGCTGATTTTAATGTACATACAATCGACGGATGCAGCACCTTTCACGTCATGGGTACAGACTGAAGAACAGACTGAAGAAATACGCTTACGTGATGCGAAAGGTATGTCTAATCTCACAATCTATTTCTTAATCCCTCATCTCTTAAGATATGATCACAAGTTGTTGTTTTCTCACCACCTCTTTCATTTTCCAGATGAACAAGCCCCGACTCTGACGACAGAACAACCCGAACCTGTGCCAGGACTCGCCGCCATCGAAGAACCTCAGCCAGGACCCTCTAAACGACAACGGCTCATATAATAATGTAATATATGATCATATGTATTGTAATACAATATAATAAAATGTAATAATTTTTTAAGATTTTTCTTTGGAATTTCAACTTTTTTATAACAATTACAACTAATTTGTACAATTTCGGACTTCTTTAAATAACTTGAACATTATTTTATTTTTGAAAACAATACCTGTACCTCTACATATACGATCTAAATAAGGTATGTGCAGAGAACTGGGAGGAATTCACTAATTGACAGTCATTAATAATAAATTAGAATTTTGGAGTGGAAAAAGTGGGTTTTTGTGGAGACAGCCGAAATACGCCAATTTTCAAATAGCGCTTGAGCCCAAACAGTCCATCGGAGAAAAAACCTAATTAGTGAAATTTGTAGGAAATTTTATGTACTTTAATTTCGATAAATGGGGTTATATACGAAATGTTGATAGTTTCCGAGTTATAAGCAAAAACCCGCCAAAAAATGAAAATTTTTACCTTTTTTTGAATTTTCTTCGATGTTACGTCACGAAATTTTGTTAACAAACCTCAGATTCGGATTCAGCACCCCAAAAAACATATAAAATGGAAGAAATCAAAACTACCCCAAAATTTTCTTCCGAAAAACACAATTTGACTGGACTATAGCTCCTGATTCTCACTTGACAAAACATCAGATATCCGTTGAGCCCTATCCATTCCGAACTTGTTTTACGAACTTATTCCCGTCAGACTTTTTCCTGTTTTTTAAACTTAAAATAAATTAAAAGGGCGTCGTTTCCAAACCAATGAAGAGATTCAGGAAAATAAGAGAACTACGTTCCATCACAGAATATGAAAACCGATATATGAAATCCGAGAATTTCGTAATATGAGAACGATGAAACGCTCGGAGTATTGCATCGCCAGTAGAAGGGACTACTTTGAATGGGAAAATGTTAAAACTTCAGGAAAAGAAGTTAGGTAAAGTGTTTATGGTTTTAGGTAAAGTGTTTATAGAAAAATTCGGTCTGTGTTTCAACACGCCTTGTATGCATAATAATATAGAAGTCATGATCTCTTGGTACAGGATGACAGAAGACATTATCATGGTAATAGAAATATCTGTCTGCCAGGAGAGTAGCATCTGATATATCAAAATTATCACCATGATACTGTGCAAAAGACTTAATTGCGTAGGAGGAATGCACTAACTAAAGATGAATGCAATAACTAAAGCCAAAGAATTAAAAACTTGAAAATTTACAAAGAATTGCTAAAATACCGCAGTACACACGGTTAAGACGCTGCTTTATGAAAAATTTTTAATTTGTGAAAGTCTTAGAACGATCATTGTATGACCATATTTATCCTCCTATGTCTCGATACCATTGCAATCTGTAAAGTCCAAACTATAATATTAAACATTATAGACAAATACTGCTGCTTGAGCTGAATTATCTTTGCAAGACGGCATCAAACGCCTTTTACTGACATTGTTTAATGAACGGCAGTCCTCTTTTGTTGGGTTAATGATATGTAAGTCGCAGGTATGTCAGCCAGACCTAACAACACATGGCGAGCATTCCACTGACAACCTTCTGATACGTTCCGCCACAGAATACTGATGCATTGTACCTGGAGACAAGTTCACACGAAGATGCATTCATTCCTTCAACAAGATCAAAAGTTTCATGCAAAGAATACCCACTGACCGTTTGTTTATATCAAAAAATACCCTTTTCTTCAAAAGTGCACAGGGTTATAGGTACTTGGTTCTGTAATGGTGTATTTGAATACAATCAAGCCTTTACAGACCGTCATCACCCTCCCTGTTTATTACCATGTTTTTATTAACTTGCTTTCTTGTTTGTGTGTGTGTTTGTCAAGTACAAATCTTGCAATCGATTTTTAACTAACTTCCCGACTAGATAGACATTTGAAACTTTTAGAATAGCTCAGAACACGATGACAATGCCTTTTTTAATACTTTTAGCCATCTTTAAGCAGAATTAAATTAATTTTCAGTTATTTTCAGTTAATTTTGTTTTGTAGACTGGTGCAGCCATCTATTGGCCGGAAAGTTTTGTAGACTGGTGCAGACATCTATTTGCCGGAACGGGAACGAAAAGTTATATGCAAGTTAACTTCCAATTAACTTCATTTTCTTTCAAGTTAATGGGATAATTCGTCGAAAAAATTTTAAAAAAGTATTTTTTAATACATAGAATTGTCAAGTTTATATGATTCAACAGAAAATTTAAAAACATGGTATATAAAAAGTTATTTTTATCTTGTAATTATTTTAACTGTTAGTAGTAATCTTTCTTACTGCGTTCGGGGCTGTTTTGAGGCCATGTTTTAATTAATAAATCTGAATTTTATTCCTTGTTCATTTATTCAATTACAAATTATCTGGGGATCAGTTCATTTGCACTAGAGGAAATAGGAATAAAAAATCTTTATTCTTTTATGTTTGGTGAAAATTATTGTATAGTGGTAACAGCAAAATTCCAACGAAGAAGCATAACAACATATAAAAAACAAGCATACCACATGAGTCATTAAAATTGCTCAGTCAAAGAAAGCTTTCTAGTTCAACCAAAAGAAATAGTTAGTACTTACAATCCATGATAAAGTACACACCAAAATAACGTACTAACCAATTAGAGGTAGCAACCCCTCATGCAACGTTGAGTGTGCATTGCACATCGGCTTATAATTATCAGCGATTATTTTTTCATTCTTTCTCTCACTGCTTTTACGTGAAAGAACGAAAGTTCTTTCTCCCGCTGGTTCTACTTCGCTGTTCTATAAGAAGCAAATGAAAATTACACGTCTGCAACCACAAGTTCACCATGCGTTTCATGATGTTGATTTTGGTTTTGTCAAAAGTTGTGTTTTAAGTTTGGTTTACTTTAAATAAATGGAAGAAATTTATAGTATTTATTCCCATAATAAATGTTTAAAAAAGTTAATTTTTATAAATGCGTAGAATTAAATAATTTATATTTAATAACAGTAAGAATTAATATTGAAAATCGTTTAATAAAATTTAATACAAATAGTAAAAATAAAAATTCATGTATCTGATAGACATTACTTTATCATCCGTGATTTGTTACGCAGTTCTAACTCTATTTGCATAAATAATAGGGAAGGCATCTGCTAAAAGCAGCGAAGCGAATAACATTATCCAAGATTTATAAAAACTGCGACAATTTCCATCCAACTTTAAATAATACGCAAGGATTATATAAAAGAATACACTCCTATCATTATTTATGCCAGTTCTAATTCCGCTATTTATGTCATTAAATTATATTACACTAAAAAAATCAAAGCGGATATATTCACGAAATGAAAATTTAAAATGTCCTACAGTAATTTCTGAGAGCAAGATGAAATAATAACAACCAATTTCCTTCCTCCATACAGACATTCTACAAACAGTAGATACATAAAGAATCGCTGCATTCCCTCTCCCTATTAAAACAGCATTTTATTTGAGGTAATTAATGGGAGTATGCAAAACTTAATGTGGAAGAATAATTCCAAATGTATTCTTGCATTCGTTTTGACGTTGAGTTAATTTACAAATGAGTTAAGTTCGTTCTCTGTAGATTAAGCTATGAATAATTGAAATAGTTATTACACGCTGTCTCTTAATTCACCAAAATTCTTCATTTCTCGAGGAATCGCCAGGATTAAGGAAATAACTAAAAGCTAATTACAACAGATATTTCTTGGCTTATTAAGATAAATTATTTGCCTTCATAAGTATTTGCGTGTTCATAATTTATGTGCTTTATCGCTGTCAGCATTTTTCAGAATATATATAACCTTTAATATTTAGAATATAACGAATAATAAAGTTGAATTATGTAAAATAAAGGTACATACAGTGGCTCCCAAAACTGTTCGTACACTTACGATTTTCAATGAAATAGGGGTCTGTCCATTAATTAAAATGAATATTTCAGAATGGGTATTTAATAATAAGATCTATAATCTATCCTTAACAAAACTACATGAAATATTTTGAAAACATAGTAAAACTTTATTTTTAAGAAACCAATAATCAAAAAGTAACAAAATCTTTATCTCACAAAAGTCATCGTACGCTTGTAAAAAATCTCTACATATTAGCAAATATTCTAATTTTTGTAAATATTCTAATTTAAAATAATATTTAGTAGGATATTCTTTAGCATCCACAACAGTTTTTAAACGTCTGGGAATATATTGCGCTAGTTCTTTTGTAATTTCTGCATCATGTTCATCTATTCTTCCATCATAATTGTTTTTAGTTCGCCTTTCGTGTGAATGTCGTGTTTTCGAACTCGAACCTCCAGTTCTCTCCAAATATGTTCTATTGGGTTTAAATCTGGCGATTGAGGTGGTGTTTTCAAAACTTGTGGACAATTATAGAGACACCAGATGCGAACGTTTAGAGCCGTGTGCTTAGGATCGTTATCTTGATAAAAAAACACAATTGTTTCCAATACCCAAATTTTGGGCTGATAATTTTAAATTGTCTCTTAAAATATTTATATAAACAGCATGATTCATTATGCCATCAATAAATACCAAATTACCTAGTCCTGATGCTGACATGCACCTCGACACAAGGACACCTCCACCGCCATGCTTAACTGTCCCTACTAAGTTCTTGGGGTTAAGTTCCTCCTTTTTTCTTCTTCGTACAATTATACGCCTATCAGAACCCAAAATGTTAAATTTGACATTATTCCAATACGTTTGGGGCTTATTTATCATGGATAGTGCGAAGGAAAGTCTAAGCTTTCTGTTTTTCTCACTCACAAGGGAGCTTGGGGTGCCTTGAGTGGATGACAGATCTGTACTGTTTGTCTGGTATCCTCGAGCCCCTTAGCAATGAAAAATGTCACCGAACTTGGGAAATTAATCCTCGGCTGTGTATTCAGGTATTGCTACGTAGCGACTGGTCTTCAGTCATTTCATGGGCCGATACGTGAAAGCGGAGGAGGCCGGAGGCGTCAATGAGAGTTTCTCACTCACAAACAAATTTATGCGGACAGAACGCCCATGTAATCTAGCTGTTGTGAGAACTCGTCGAAAAGTTTCAGATGAAATTGAAGTAGAAAATGTTTCATTAAATTCTGAAGAAACTTTTACAGCACTCAATCGTGGATTTTTCACAAATTTTCTAATTATAAATCTCTATTAAAGTTTTGTTAACTTAGCCGGACGACCTTTTCTTACCTTGTTTTCGATCCGATTTTCTTCTTTAAAGCGTTTTATCACATACTGCACAGTAGAATGGGATAAATTAAGTAATTTAGCAATATTCCGAACTGATTTACCACTATTATGATGAAAAATAATCAATTTTCGAACGCTGTTTGTTGTTTCTTTACGACTACGAGCCATTTTTAAATAATAAATAGAATATTACGGAGTAAGCAAGCAAAAATTAAAGCCAAACGATATTTTAAATGCCACCACAATTCAAAAATAAAAATAAAGCGCCAGACGATAATTTTAATTATGATTTTATCCGAAAATATTTCAGTGTACGATGACTTTTGTTAGATAAAGTTTTGATGCTTTTTCATTACTGGTTTCTTAAAATTAAAGTTTTACTATGATTTCAAAATACACTCATGGACAAAAAAATTAGCGCACCAAGAAGCAGTCGTCAAAATGAAACGAAATTTTACATACGTAATGACTACTTTCATATAAGTAAATGATAAGAAAATCAAAGAAAAAGGATAATTTATTTCAGAGAAAAAGACAAAAGAACGGAGGAGTTAATACTCCGTTAGACCCCCTCTAGCGCGAATGCACGATGCGATACGATCGGGCATTGAGTCATACAAGTTCTGTATGATGTCTTGAGACATTTCGTTCCATATTTGCTGTAACCTTGCGTCTAGTTCGTTCAAACTCGTGGGATGCCCAACTCGTCGTCCCAAATGATCCCAGATATGCTCGATTGGAGACAAATCTGGGGATCGGGCAGGCCAAGGAAGGGTAGTAGCAGTGCGGAGACAGTCTTGTGACACCCTTGCCGTATGAGGCCGAGCATTGTCTTGTTGAAAAATGGCTCCTGGGAGCCGTTGCATGAGTGGCAACACATGTGGTTGCAGGATTTCATGAACATACCGCTGGGCTGTCATGGTGCCACGGAACAATACTAGGGGTGACCGTGTATTGTAGGCAATGGCACCCCATACCATCACACCAGCTGTGGGAGCGATGTGTCGCTGTACAGCAAAGGCAGTATTGAAGCGTTCACCACGGGCTCTCCACACACGAACACGATTGTCATCACTGCCGATATTGAATCTGGATTCGTCGCTAAAGACGACCTGGTTCCATTCCGCTGCAGTCCAGTTTCCTCGTGCGCGGCAAAACTCCAAACGGAGGCGTCGATGGGTGGGCGTCAAGGGCAGCACACGTAATGGGCTCCGCGATACCAACTGTCCTTCAGCCAGGCGCCTTCGTATGGTTCGAGAAGACACAGAGCCCCCTAGTGAAGGTGCTACCTGTGCCTGGATGGCGGCCGATGAAGCAGTTGGCTGTACGCGTGCATTTCTTACGATGTGGCGGTCTTCTCGACGACTGGTCTGTCGAGGGTGTCCTGAGCCTGGTCTTCGTGTACATGACATCTCTCGGGTCCACTGGTCCCAACACCTCCTCACAACACAATCAGAGCGACCTAATTGACGAGCTACTCGCCTAGCTGACCACCTAGCTTCCATCATCCTGACGATTCTCCCCCTCTCAAACTGCGACAACTGCTTATATTGTCTTCGAACACGGCGTAATGGCATGTCTATCTCAGATCTTCCTTTGTAAATGATTCAGCACACTCAAACAAGCTTTGGTTACCTGTTTTATACTCCGCAGAGTACGATGTTCAACGCACTCTACTGGCTATACGTAATGCGCAATCACGCTGCATTTCTAATCATTTGCATATCTCCCCGACATGTACCTTCATTGCATGTTTCGTTACGATCCCGCAATTATTTCTTGGTGCGCTAATTTTTTTGTCCATGAGTGTATTTCAAGTAGTTTTGTTAAGAATAGATTGTAGATCTTATTATTAAATACCCATTCTGAAATATTCATTTTAATTAATGGATAGACCCCTATTTCATTGAAAAACCCCTATTTCATTGAAAATACAGTGGCTCCCAAAAGTGTTCGTACACTTTTGTGAGCCACTGTATATATATATATATTTCTTTTTTTTTTAACCTATAGCTTTATTTGGAAAATTAATCCATATTTACAGGCAACACAAACAGCAAAGAACTAAGCATTGAACAGATGCATAAAGCACAACAGTGAACAAAGTCAGATAAAAGGTGTTAAAAGTTCATCTTATCTCTAGCGTCCCAGTATAATAACCACTGTATATAATTTACCAAAATTAGATTAATATCCACTGTCTACCAATAAGCATTTGTACACCTGCGATAGAAAAGAAAAACAAAATTTATTCATATTCAATAGTTGGTAGAGCCTTTACGAGAGGCAATTACAGCCTCAACCCTTCGGGGCATGGTTTCCTTGTATGACGGCTAGTGGTATTTTCTACGACTTGGCTTCGAGAAGACAGGTAAGTTCCTTCACCATTTTGGACGGTTGTTGCATCCCTTAATTCGACGATCCAACTCGCCCCAGTGGTTCTCGATAGGGTTCAGGTCTGGGCTATAGGTAGTCCAGTCCATTCGGTTAACCCCACTGTAAACATACCAATCCATGGTGGATCTCGCAACATGGTAGCTGAAGTTGTCGTCCTGGAAGTAACATGGGTCCAACCGTAAAACTTCCACAACGTAGGAAGCACACTGTCATCTAAAATAATGTAGTATGCTTATTCGATGAGCTTACCATGAATTAGGACCGAGGGTCCCAGTCCATAGCAGTACAAATAGCCCCAGACCATAATTCCACATCTGCCGAACTTTATTGTAGGCACAATGCATTCTGTCAGGAGCATTTCTCTAGGCAGACGCCAAACCCAGACCCTGCCATTCGAACGGTAGAGGGTGAACTTTGATTCGTCGCTACAGAGAACCTGTTTTCACTGATCTGCGGTCCACTTTCGACTCGCTTTACACCATATTAACCGAGCAGCGCGGTTGATCAAAAGATTATGGGCGGCAGCACGAACATGGAAACCAAACAGATGTGCTTCTTTACAGATGGTATTCATCGAAACAAGACTCCTGGATGCCTGTGGAAACTCCTGGATTATGTGGGCCATCGGTTGGGTTTCGGTTCTTCCGAATTTCTCTGCACAGCACCCGTCGGTGTCTATCTCCCAATTTCGTGTGTCTGCCGACTTGGGGCATATTCCGACAATTACCGCTCACCTTCCACTTCTGAATCACATAGGCCACTGTTGATTTTGGGTAACTCAGCTCGCTAGATATGTCCCGTAAGGATCGGCCATTTGTGTGATACCCGGCGATTACACCTTTCTCGATATCATATAACTCTGCACAACGTGGCATCTTGCATGCGATTAGTGTCAATGTTGTTTCCTACACGTTATTTCACGGCGGAGGGCGTGACGTATATCAGGATCCCAGATATCGTAATTTGCATGTGTGTACAAATACTTATTGGTAGATAGTGTATTATAGTTCTTCAAAAAATCGGCTAATGTTGGTCCATCGTCCTTGTCAGTTGCATTGATGCCCTTGGTCATTTTTGTCCTCGTATAATATCGTGTAAACGTAGCTATTACTGTTTGGTCCATGGGATGTCTGAGGCAGGTAGTATTCGGAGGGAAAAACACAACATAGATTTCCGGGTATAAATTCTGCAGAGATTTTGTGTGTTTTGGAGCATTGTCTAAGATTAATAATGATTTAAATTGTTAATTATTATTTTCAAAATATTGCTTAACTGTCAGCACAAAATGAAAAGTGAACCATTCTTTAAATAATAACGCATTAACCCAGGCAATTTTTTCTTGATTTCCGAATGACTGGAAGGAATTCTTTATCTTTCCCTGGTTCTCCAACTGGTTCTTCAACTGGTTCTTCAACTGGTTTTTGGAAGATTTACGTACGGGGGAAATTGATTCTTCCTTCGATAAAAATGTACGATCAGGCATTTTTTTCCCAATAAAAACCCGTCTCATCTACGATGAATATTTGGCTAGGAGAATATTCTCCATCTACAATAATTGTGGACAATGAAGAAATAAATTCTTTCGCAGCATCTTTATCTGTATCAGCGGATTCTTCAGTGAATTTCATACTATGTAAAGAATATCTCATTTTAAATTTGTCGAACCAGCCATTACTTGCTTGAAATACCGTGTTTGAATCTTCATTTAACCTAATCTTCCAATTTTCATGCAAACTAAGATCCTTGAATAATTGAAAAACTCAGAGGGACATAAATTTGATGTTGATCATCAATCCATGATTACAAAGATCTTTCCATTTCATCCATCACTATGCCGTGTCTTTTGGAAACAATCTTTTAATATATATTTCCACAATTTTGAACATAGGAGAGACCGGGGCTTGGCCCTATAGAGACTGGAGCCCCATAGGACAACCTGCCCCATCGGACGGGGCAGGTTGGCCCTCAAAATTGATTTGATTTTCGGATTACTAACGGAAATGTAAAAACACACAAAATATCAAATGTAATTTTAATTTCGTATGTAAAAGATAAAGGATAAGAAAAGATATTTTGTCGAACTTAACTACTGACTTCATCAAAATCTTTCTCATCATTACAATGAATGCAAACATAAAATATCGTTTCCCCAGTGACACATGATTCGTGTCCCCAACGTTTGCACCTGGTACATTGAATCCACTCTTCTCCTGATTTACTATTTTTGAATGATTTAAAACAGCGAAGACATAGGGAATCATCTTTCTCCTCTTGTTCTTCACTGTATGGATATACATCCTGCTTGCTTCTACTTTGTCGTTTTAGTTTCTTTTCTCTTGGGAGTTCTTCAGAAAAAAGCTTTTTTAATACAGTTTTCTAAAACTTCATTTTCTTCTCCTTTGCCTATTTTTGTTCTTTCTGTAGTGCCTGTTTTATTGGTGTGTCAGTTAGTAACCCGGAAGTTAGTTTCCAATTTATTTGTGTATTATTATTATTTTTTTTTGGGGGGGGGTCTGCTTTCGTAAAACACCAAACCTCCTCTGTAGTAGGGAAATCACTTATTGAAAGCGGGGATTTATCAGTTAGAAGATTGACCTCAGAGAGTCCCGGAAGATTCCTTGGAGCCGGTGATAAGCTAAGAGTGGTAATATCTGGAGTTGGTTCCAAGGTAGCAATTGGATTGGGTCTATCAGTGACATACGATTTGCATAAAATCACTATCTGTAAAAATGTCCCTATGGAAAAGGAAGATACCTTTCTTTCTGAAGCCAGACATTATGTTAATTGGTGTTGTTGCCAATGGAAGGGTGGTTTTTACAATTACTGGAATGTCGTATATTGCCATTGGGCGTTTATTCATTGTCATTCAATAATCGCATGTTGAATAACCATATTTTTTAACGTTAACGGGACAAAGGTTACTTGGAGCTTCTGCAGGATGTAATAACCGACTGTGTTGATAATCTACCGTTGCACCATCTAAGAAATGTATGGTTCCAACATGACGGTGACCCTCCGCATAAGACATCAAACGGAGTACCTAATGGAGACATTCGAGAATCAAGTCATCGGGTATGGTGGTTTCGTAGAGTGGGCCCCTCGCTCACCCGACTTGACCCCATTGAACTTCTTCTTATGGGGACACATAAAAGGACAGATATATGCGACTCCTCCGCCAACATTGCAGGACCTTCGATGACGCATTACTGATGTCTGTACCTCCGTAACACCTGCCATGTTGCACAATGTGCAGCGAGAAATCCAGTCCAGAGCGCAAATGTGTATAGTGGCTAATGAAGAGCATTTTCAGCAACATAAATAAATGATCCTGAACATAGGGAAATGTCCCAGTTTCTTATTTCCACTCTTTATGACATGACGATTTTCGAAATCGTGACCAAACAAATGTTCTATTTCTATATTCTGTTTTAAGTATAAATTTGCCCAAGGTATCTTTTCATACTAAATCAACGATGCTGAACAACTTTGTAATTGACGTTTTTCCAGTATCTCGTACCGTTTTTGAGATAAAAACGCTAATTTTAAAATTTGCTGATAGATGGCGTTGTAAATTGTCTCATCGAGTAGAGTGTAGCCTTTTTATTATACCTAGACACCAATTTTATGGCCTACCGTTTAGAAGTTAAGGGGGTGTAACGAATATAGGTGGGAACCCTGAATATGTATATATATATATATATATATATATATATATATATATATATATATATATATATATATATATATATATATATATATATATATATATATATATATATATATATATATTAGGGTGGAGAGAAAAAATTTTTTTTCATTTTTTTTATTTCCTGTATCATCAATCATTGATCCTTAGCCCAAGATGCAAAAATGCAAAATTTCAACCTATTTTGAAAATATCTTCAGGTGGCGCACTAGAAGTGAAGTTTTGAAAAGTAGTATAAAAAGGCGACATTTAAAAAGGTGGTAATAAAACTCAATTATACATTTTTATTTGCTTTTATTTGTTACGCAAATTAAATATATTATATTAAAAAGCATTTAAGCAATAGACTCCTCCTTAATAATGTTTAAGTATTATTTTCAGAAGTTTTTTGGACTTTGTTTTTCGTGAAAATATTGAGATTTTGTTTCAAAAAGTGGCAAGTCTTGCCTAGCTTTTATCTTCGTTCTTATATAACCGTCTCTTGCCTCTGAACCACAAACAGATAATGCATCCTCCGTTACTAGCTTTACGCACCGTTCTACTGCCTGTGTTTGACAGGGAAACTTCTTAAAATACAGGAAATTGTCTCCTGAAGAAATCCCAGTCTTTATTTCTGTATCACTGTATTTCATCGTCATTGGTGGTTCAGTAACATTTTCTTTCCTCCAATTTATCAAATCGTAATAATGTGATGCTCTGATCTGAAGTTTAGGAAGATGAAACACGCATACTTTTCTGCCTTTGGTCTGTTCTCTTGCTTTTAATATTCTTCGAAGAGCTAGTTCTCTTGCATCTAACTCCTTATCTTGTAACATAGCTAGCAACAAATTTTTTAGGTGCGTAAAGAATAAATTTCGTTGAATAGTTTTTAATAAAATTCTCTTCAGCTTGTCTTGCATGTACGAAGACCTTCTAAGCATATTAAAATCGCGGATAGGCCCATATTTACAAGAAGGTTTAGTCTTGATGTCAATCAAGGTTGGTGCGTACACTTTCATAATAAAACCGACAAGTTCTTTCAGGTTGACCGATGGTTTCGTTGTCCCTAAATATAAACGAAGAATCCTGTTTGCACAAGTAAGCCATCGGGAATGTGCTAGTTTTCCTGGATCTCTCTTAGCTAAGCTAGGCGGGATTGTGCCACCAAGAAATAGCTGAGCTAGGCGGCTAAGCTAGGCGGGACTATAATTTTTTGAATCGTAATTGCATTACCCGAATCAAGAGAAAGATGTCCTATGTACTTAGAATCTGGATCAGAAATCAAAGAAACATGCTCTTCAGTCTTAATTATAAGTACATAGGACATCATTCACTTGATTCGGGTAATGCAATTGCGATTCAAAAAATTATAGTTGAGTTTCTAGAAAAAAGTTCCGAATTCCATACATCGTTGGTGGAAATTGGATGTGACTGTTCTGCTGTAAATACAGGACAGAAAAACAGTGTCATTATACTATTGGAAAAATATCTAATTCGACCGTTAAAGTGGTTTGTATGCCTACTACATGCTAAAGAATTACCACTCCGTCATCTTTTCGCCAGCCTCGATAGTACCACGACAGGTCCAAATAGTTTTTCTGGAAACATTGGAAAAAGGCTTGAAAAGTGCCTAGAATACAAAGTGGTAATCTTTGAAGCTGTAAGTTCATAATTGCCGGATGTTAATACTGAATTATTAAGCACTAATAAAAAGAATTTATAGGAAATGTGCTCAGCTATTTCTTGGTGGCACAATCCCGCCTAGCTTAGCTAACAGAGATCCAGGAAAACTAGTACATTTCCGATGGCTTACTTGTGCAAGCAGGATTCTTCGTTTATATGTAGGAACAACGAAACCATCGGTCAACCTGAAAGAACTTGTCGATTTTATTATGAAAGTGCACGCACCAACCATGTTTGACATCAAGACTAAACCTTCTTGTAAATATGGGCCTATCCGCGTTTTTTATATGGTTAGAAGGTCTTCGTATATGCAAGACAAACTGAAGAGAATTGTATTAAAAACAATTCAATGAAATTTATTCTTTGCGCACCTTAAAAATTTGTTGCTAGCTATGTTACAAGACAAGGAGTTACATATAAAGAGACTAGCTCTTCGAAGAATATTAAAAGCAAGAGAACAGACCAAAGGCAGAAAAGTACGCGTGTTTCAGCTTCCTGAACTTCAGATCAGAGCATCACATTATTACAATTTGATAAATTGGTGGAATGAAAATGTTACCGAACCACCAATGACGATGAAATACAGTGATACAGAAATAAAAACTGGGATTTCTTCAGGAAACAATTTTCTGTATTTTAAGAAGTTTCCTTGTCACACACAGGCAGTAGAACGGTGTGTAATGCTAGTAATGGAGGCTGAATTATCTGTTTGTGGTTCAGAGGCAAGAGATGGTTATATAAGAACGAAGATAAAAGCTAGGCAAGACTTGCCACTTTTTGAGACAAAATTTCAATATTTTCACGAAAAACAAAGTCCAAAAAACTTCTGAAAATGATACTTAAACATTATTAAGGAAGAATCTATTTGCTTAAATGCTTTTTAATATAATGTATTTAATTTGCGTAACAAATAAAAACAAATACAAATGTATAATTGAGTTTTATTACCACCTTTTTAAATGTCGCCTTTTTATACTACTTTTCAAAACTTCACTTTTAGTGCGGCACCTGAAGATATTTTCAAAACAGGTTGAAATTTTGCTCTTTTGCATCTTGGGCCATGGATCAATGATTGATGATACAGGAAAGAAAAAAAAAAATTTTTTTTTCGCTCCACCCTAAAATATATATATATGTATATATATATATATATATATATCATAATTCAAATACAGTTTCTTGACTGCTACAGGTTATTCAAGAAATATTACGCTGTGCTGAATTTCGAAATCGTATGAATTGACGAGAAAACTGAAATAATAATTTGCCCGTATAATTTTCCGAAACTGAGTAGTCAGAGTATTATTTTCCACCATACGCATTTAAACATATTTTTATACGCTACCACACTTCAATGCGACCACAACAGCACCTATTTCTAAGCTTGTAGGTTATCTATTGTATAAATTTAATGAATTGCATTATTTTCGGGGTATAAAAGTAGGAATTGTTTCAGCGAAAGAGAAAGTTTTAATTCTTTGTATCTTTGTTCAAAAACAGTGATTTAACTGCTTTATTTTCGAATGTGAACAATTAAAATTATCATTAATTAGCTAATGAATAGAAGGATTATAAAACCTTTTAATGATTCAAATTTGAAGTCAGAAAATAATTTTAGGCTTCCAACCCTTTTGGTGTTTTAAAATAATATAAACATTCGTGAAATCAAAATTTTTGCCTAGCAATTTGTAAGGAAACTTTAATCAGTGTTTTTTCTTGAATGTACTATCACTTATTTGAGTGAGTCACTCTTAGATACCCTTACTTTTTTTTATTTCATTTTTACAGTTCTACGTTCACACTATCTACGTTGTAGGGGGGAAAAGTAATTTTACATTGATATTTCACCGTTAATCACAATATTTATCTTTGTTCGTTAATTTCTAAAATTCCTGTTTCCCTCTATCATGTGTATTGATAAGTTTACTCATTTATCGTCGTGATTTCATGTCGTGAGAGCAAGTGCATTATATAATAAGCAGTATTCATATATTTATACAAAACTGTGTGTGTTCGTGAATAAATGTGCGTGGATGTGGGAGTCAGTATGGAATCGTTAAATTCTGCATAGAAACACGTGCATTCGCATAAAATATCCCCATTTATATAAAAGCATTCATTTTCCAAAATATCTATGCACTTATAAATATGGATTATATTTCTCTAGAGGGGTTTAGAGCGGGAATAGTTAAGGTGTGTCATATTTCAACTAATCGTTTAACGATACATAACCTTGTTTTAGGAATTTTCGGGGAGAGATATTGGAAAACTTATCATATATTACTTCTCATGTACGTAAACTTCTCAATATTAGGAAAATTATTAAGGATAAAAACTTATAATTTAATATTTGTTCCTAGGGAAAAATAATTACCAAACATTAATTATTTATATTTTTCCCCGTTTTGTGACGTATTGCCTTCAATTTTAATTATTAATATAAGCTTTTACTTATTTTCGAAACTCTTACATTTTCGTTGGCAAAGCCATATGCAACACTTGGTCGAGAAGGGAAACGCTTTGATACGGAAATGTGTGATACGTTGACTAATTGTGAACAGTGTGTGAAAGGAAGAGTTCAAAAGTGAGACGAGACCTTCAGCTAATTCAAGCCAACTTGCGTAGTCAGAGATACCATACAAGAGTTGACAGGAAAAGAATAAAATGATAAAGATTAAGCGTAAATCATTGCTGTGGAGGGTTTTGTGATGGTTTAGCATTAACTATGTCCGTACGTTTGTCATGGATGATAGTTAAATTTCTTAGTTTAGTTTTGTAAACATAGGTATCGCAAATAGAGTTTTTAAATTGCATCATTTATTACAGTGGATGGCCCATTTTTTTTTACTCTTTGACTTATACTTAGTTGTAGAAAATACTCTTTGGTACTTAAATTACCTATCCTAAAATGTTTTTCACATATATTTTAATCAAAAGAACCAAATAATTTGTTTGTCCCATTAAGTTTCTTTTAAAGTCCCTCCGTTCCTTCAAAAAAATTCATTATAAATCATTTTCGTTGAATACCAACTAACTTATTGTATAAAACATAAATCCAATCAAAAGAAAGAAAAGTAACAAAACTTAACCTTTAATTACAATGCAACACGCAAAATCAAAATGAAACAAAAATTATTTTTCGTAGGTGAAAAACAGTTGTATTTAACCGGGGACAAAATTGATTTTAATAAAATGTACGATCAAAATATAATCTAATAAAATACGTAAAATACAAAAGGAAAACGTTTACAAATGATTTGCTTAAACAATAAAGAAACTCTTAATATTAAAGCAGATTATCTGAAATTTCAATCATGAAAATATTGGGAAGATTTCCTAGGCCTATGCAATTTTAAATTGCAGAAATATCTTTAATTCTGATCTTTACTTAATAAGTGCGTTTTGTCCATCGATATTGTTTCATATTTGAAAAAAATTAGCTTACTTAGACGATTTTTCAACATTGTAATCTGACTCATTTCAAAATCTTCTTCATTAAAAAAATCGTTTCATAAAAGATTTATATGCTTATAGACTTCCTTTATGTCCCGCTTCAGTAGGAAATGGTGAATAAGCTAGTTTGTATCAAATAAACTGGTAGTCAAAATAAGACAAATATAACTAATATAAAAAATAAATAATATAAAAAAATCTATTGAACAAAAAGACATGGTTTTGCTAGGGATCTGAGGTTTGAAATCATAAGTATAGCTCAAATAAGAAACCTGACTTATAGCCATCCTACTAACACATTAAATAAAAGTATAGATCACCAAACAGCTCCTGAATTACTCAATACTCATAAACAGATTCATGATTAAAGGAAATTTAACCTTGACTTAGAAATCTGTTTTATATGCCCTTTTCCAAAACCGATCTTTCTATATATGGCTCTAGCCTTTTGTATAATTTTGTTCTATTCTAAATCGTTTTCTCTGGAGCACGTTGTCTTCTCTCTGAGTAGTAAGTTCATTTTAGAGGAGGTCTCTGCTTCTAGATAAGCGGAGAAAATTAGTTAAATAAGCGGAGAAATTTAGATTGACTTATTACCTCCACCTATTCATTGTAGTTCTGTGTTTACGTTAACCTTGCTAATTTCCGTGGGTGCTATTGTTTCTTCTTGCGTCTTGGATAAGGACAGCACAGATTTTACGAAACCATGATGCCGAGATGAATAACAAATCTTTGAATTGGAAACTAAACTAAACTGATATGTTTGTTAACAACACAGATAAAAAATAAAGTAATACCTTAAAATCTAAAACAAAGATATGTTTAGTGAAATAATGTGTATTAGTTATTTACTATTCTTACATGAATAGATGAAAATAAAATACATATGAATTTTATCAAAGGACAAAACCAAGATCTTTGTTAAATTTCCCATAAGTCTTTCAAACTTTGCTATTTATAATTATGTTCATTGATGACACAAATTTTTAATACAAAACGTAATTTAGAAGCCACAGCAAATTCAATTACAGCTTTTATTCAGTATCAAAACGTAACACCTTGATAGTTTTTAATAAAGTGTTTCATTCTTGAATAATTTTCATTATGTACGCCTTCATGGCTACAGTAAACACTCTCAAGTAATCCTTTTTTGCTTTGAAACTTAAAGTACAGTATTAAAATATATTTCCTATTATCTCTCTAAAATGAACGCTTGATAAATGGGAAACACTTAAAAAGTAGCCTTCCTTTTATTTTCCGAGCATAAAAAGAATATTTATAAAGTGTTTTAATAGCCCATAAAAGAGTATGATTGTTAAATATATACTTATTTAGGAAAATCACCTCATTTGAAATTCTAATGCAGACCGGATAAATTAGAAAATGCTTCATTTTAAATTAATGGGGAATAATACAGCTTTTGCGAGTGCATAGTTTCAATTTTTGTATTATTATCATTTTTAAATTTTTTGTTTTTAATAACGGCAAAAGATTTTTCATAAATTCTTAAAAATGAATATATTAGGAGAGAAAAAATAATCTTTTATATAGAAAAAATAATCTTTTATATTTTCTAGTGTGATAAATGAAAGTGTAATTTTTTTTAAAAATGGGAGTAATATTGATTAATTTGTGTTATTACAAAAATTTTGAATTCATGACAATTATATAAGTATCTTATATAAGCACGTTTTTACGCTATTATATAAGAGTGCTTTTAATGAAAATGATAAGTCTATCTGGAGGTCAGAATTTACCGTTCGGTGCGTGGATAACAATTTCAGGATCTCTGTTTTTAATTATCGTCAATGATTTTAAAAAAAAAAACTAATTTTTTTAAATTATCATTTTTATTGTAATTAAAGAAGTGTATCATTAATTGTTCTCCTAGAAAAAGTTGAAATTACAGTTATTAACACATTTCATGTTTAGGTAGCTACAACCAAAATTACTTTAACATTATGAAAGCAACATTTTGGGAGTTACAGTGTAAATTTCCCAGTTCTTGAAAAATAAAAATTTTTGAGAGTAATTAATGCTCATAAATGTGCACTGTACGTGCAGGAATGTGTAACCAAGGCACATTGCGCTTATGAGTAATATAAGTCACTTAAAATTTTTGAGTAATGTAATATTCTTTTATGAACTAATGCAAGATGCCTAATCTCAGATATTACACCGTTTATTTTAATCTCCAGTTAAGGATAAAGATCACATTAAAACCTTCAAAAACTTAATTTTTATTATGATTTAAATTTGAAGAATAGAATGTAAGGAATCTTTAAAAAAATGAAGTCAATACTACAATTAGAACAGATTTTATGGCCAAATGTATAATGCTAATAGTAGTAAAGTAATTTATAGAAACTTTAAACTTTGAATGTCTTTTTCTAAAAACGGTTATTTTCAAACTCGGGAGCACTATTTCTTCAAAACTTATGTCCACAAATTGCTAAAATTTTGTGTACATGTATATCTCGTATGTTTATACAATTTCTAGCTAAATTTATGTAAGTACATATTACTAATTTTTACAGCAATTATTTTGTGAAAACATTTTATGATATTTCTATGTATTGTATATTATTAGCAAATGTATTGTATATTACAATAAATTTGCTTTAAAAAATATTTTTATGCGAAATATGGTAATTATTTAAAGTGTAGATTAAAGTATAATATGTATACAATACATACAAATATTTTGATATATATCTCTTATAGTTTTTTTTTAAACTTTTACGCAATGCATTGACCTAAGATTAATTATTCATAAAACATTATTTTCTTTTACATAATATAATTTCTAATAATCTCCCAACAATTCTGCATTTATTTTCTAACAGATAAAGATTTGTTCAATTCACCCTAAAAAAATTGGTTTAAATTAATTGCAAATTAACTGTTATTAATTACACATTAAGCTTGGTAGTAAAATCAGTGTATTTGTGCGAGTGCAACGGTGATCTCTCCCCTTAAAGATTTTAATATTTTAATCATATATGTTAGAAAAATAGTAATACGCAGTATATGTTCTTTGTAGCTATCTACACGGAGTGCGCATTTCATGACAAGAACTGTCAGAATGATTTATTAAAGATATCTGCAACTTGAACTATGAAAGTATCAAGCGTCATTTACCAAGTAAAATATGTGTTGAAGAACTATGATTTCAGGTTTCAATTTTCAAACATAAAGTATAAAGAAAAACTTGCATTTATAAATTTATGAAACTGCGGCAGATGAAAGAGGGCGAGAATTCAATTTGAAATGTTTGGATAATGCAATTCAAGCTCTGTTTACAGTGTCCGAGGGGTATTATTGGCAGTAACTGTATATTTGGATGACACATTCTGGTGAAGAATTTCTCTTCCGTCACAGATTACACAAAAATTACGAGGTATTAGTATAGTTTCAATATGTCTAGTATAGGTTGTAATAGAACTTTAATAAATTGATGCGTTCTTGTGTTGGGGCAAGAAAGGAAACATAGAGAATTGGCCTTTATCATACATTTATTCGACAATACTAAAAATTCTTTTAAAGTGAAATTAATAATAGAGTAAGATTCCCCTTCCTATTATCACATAATACACGACGAATCAGAAGGAGAGACAAAATATTCAGTCAAAGCAATTATTTCTAGGATCTTTCGGGAGGCACTTACTACTGTTGAAGAATACAGCGATGAAGGACTTCGTTGACAGGTGCCACATCATGTCATATTCAGCATCATCATGTCAGATTCCAGTTTCCATAAATAAATAATCATCTGTCTCGGAGTCAAGCGGCACCTCGGCAATTTTTTATTTTTTTTTGGGGGGAGGGGAGGGGAGGGAGGAATATTAGTCGCTGTAATTAAATACTCAGAGCTTTAAATTTTCTCTGATAAATAGCATTGTATGTCACGAAGCAAATTTGTTATCGACGGAAAGTGTCAGTATGGTGTTTGCAAGAGTTTAAGCAGGGGGACTATGTACGGTCGAGACATGGTTTCGTCCAAAAAGACCAAAGTAAACGTTATAACAATATATATTTTTTAACGTTTTATGTATGTTGTTTATTTGAGTGGTTATTTTGTCGTGTCATAAGAAACTTTCAGTTTTTATTATTTATTTTTCTTTAAGTTATTTTTAATTATAAACGTTTTTTGAATATGACACTACGACGAAACTGCTCGTGTTTGATTAGATTTCTTTGCTTTACCAACGGCTGAAGAGCCAAGTGAAGACTGGGGATCGTTTTGTTTCAGTTTAATTGCTTACCATTTTGTCCTTTAGGGTGTTGATTCACCTATGATTTTATCTTTTGGGTGTAAATTCACCTGTGCTATTAAGTTTTGTTCTTTGGGTATTAATTAACTTATAGTTTTTGTATATTAATTCACCTACATTAGTTGTTAGTTGCTAGGCTGCAGCATGCATACGGTTATAGAACTTGCAAATTTTGATAGGTGATGTATTTGTGCTTTGTGGTTAATTGCTGCTTTAGCGCATGGTGATATATATCTGTATATATATATATATATATATATATATATATATATATATATATATATATATATATATATACGAAATGTCATATCAATAGACACGAAATGTCATATCAATGGGACAGCTGATACTGGAACACCTGTAAAGGAATTCTTGGGACGCAGTAAACCGGCGACTGAATTAGCACAGATTTATTTATCGTTTACTACGCAGTTCCCCATAGGAAGGGAGCTAGACCTTGTGACATATTATATGTTCAAACATTATCAGGAAGAGCCCGACTTTTAGCCGTGCTCACATTTTTATATCGGGAATATACAGAATAATTGGTTTAAGCGTTAATCCCTATGACGCTATGTTTCGTCATGGACTAGGGCGTTTCCGATGATTCTTATCGGCTCAGTCTCCCTAGACAGAGGCTGTTCTAAGTCTATGAGGATATTTCTCTGTCTATAGGGGAAAGAAGGGATTAAGTACTGCAAACTTTAAGAGCTATTACATCATCATTAGAAATAGAATAAATTATGTTTTACAGGAATATGGACAAGTCAAATAATTAATATAAAAATTATTTTTATAATACATCCCCCCCCCCTCAAAAAAAAAAAAGAAATTCGCCATGCCAAACAAAAAGAAAAAAATTAATTTACCTATTCTGACAATTTAAAAATTGGACCTATCCACCAACTCTTCTGTGTACAAAACTAACATTCAGATCTCTGAATGCTCACTTACATATAAAATTTTTAACAACAAATTTTGCATAATAGTCTATCTAATTTCAATATTATTTAGAAGTTCAACATAAAAATCGCAACGTATACTACAAAAAGCACAATACAACATAAAAATATAAGACGTCTTGAAGAAAAAACATGTGGTAACAAGTGGTGACAACCATGGTTGTATTGTTTTTTGGTTTATACAGTCTTTTGCAGAGAAATTATTGTCTTTTCACTGCTGAGCCAAATAAAAATGAACACAAATGCACTATCATAATACTGAAAAAAAATTGCAATACAACAATACTAAAAATACAACCCTATAATAATATTCAAACATACATACTTTATTTACATTATTCATCACTCAGTTTTAATTTTTCTAGTACATGATATTTTCGTAACTTCGAAACATGCACAACTTCTGAAGATTCTTGAGTGTGAGAACTTTTCTTATTTATTTCATAATTAACGTCAGAAATTTAAGGATTTTATAAGGACCACTGAAAACTGGAGACAGTTTCCTAGTATTAGGGTATTTAATTTCTTCAGAAATGACCGACTCATTAGGTGTAAATTGTACATCCACAAATCTACCATCGTAATGTATTTTATTCCGTTCATGGTATTGTTTTGTTCTCTGAACTGCTATTTTTCTCGACTCTTCAACAGGAGGATAAATACTTTCCTTTAAAGGATGTGTATATGGAATTGTGCCATACATTAAATAGGCTGGTGGAAATTTAGTAACGGAATGGGGGGGGTTAAGTTGTATTGATGAGCTACTTCCTTTAATAATTTAGGCCATGGAACTTCTGTAGATGATTCATTAATGTTACATTTTAAACTTGTGATTATTGTTTGGCCTAATCTCTCCACCTTACAATTAGTTTCTGGTCTGTGTGCTGTAGTCAATAGTTGTTTACGTTATAATGCTTAAGAAATTTTTTAAAATGAGAAGATGTGAAAGCTGGATTTCTATCACTTAAGATACTCTTAGGCACTTGAATTTGAAAAATTTGGCTTAAAAATTAGTTTAAATGTCTGTTGTAATTGATTTTGAAGCAAAGGCCCAAATAAATCGAGTATGATGGTCAATAATTAACGTCAGGTACTTTTTAGTTGAATTGTAATGGTTAAGGCACCCACACTATCAATTGCAATCAAGTCAAATAACTTGTCAACCGGAGGCGTTGATTGTAAAAGCCCAAATCTTTTCTGTCGAGGTTTTTTATTTACTTGACATGTATGACAATGTTTAATAAAATTACTAATATCAGAAGTTATATTTTGCAAATAATAAACAGGGGTGAGCAAATTAATTGTTTTTTGAATACCAGGATGGCCAAATTTTTCATGAGCAATTGTGAGTAATTTCATTCTTAAAGAAAAAGGTACTACAATTTTGGTAAACCCTTTTTTTCGAAGGCATAAAACATTGTTAATTTCGACACGCTTTCCATTTAAATTGTCATTTTTTTTAGCCTCGGTAATTTAACTCAACTGCAAGAGATGTGATACCTGATTTTCAACATTGCTTACAATAACATCATTGTGTACATGGTTATCTGCTACATCGCGAGAGAGCATATCTGCTTCGATGTTTGTGGGGCCTTTTGTGAATTTAATATCATACTCATACATACTTAACTGTAAAGACCAGCGGAGCAGTCTTTCTTTTAAGTTTTTAACATTTTTGAGCCAAACGAAAGCCGCATGGTCCGTATGTATGGTAAATTTTTGTCCAAAAAGATAATAATGAAACTTATTTAAAGTATCTACTATAGCGAGACATTCCAGCTCAGTAATACAATATTTTTTTTTATAATCCTTTAATGAGCGGGAGTGAAATGCGACAGGGTATAGGACACCAGAAGCATCTGTTTGTTTTAAAACCGCTCCTACACCAGTGTGACTGGCATCAACATAAATATGACATTCTGCTTTTGGATTAAAAATATTTAACACAGGTTTACAAATTAAAGCTGTTTTTAACATTTCAAACGCTTCTTGGCATTTCTCAGTCCATTACCAAGGTGTATTTTTTTTAGCAAGTTATAGAGAATTGCTCACTTCTACCCGCACTTGGGTGTATATAATTTGAAGTGGCACTCTAAATGAATTTGATACAAACACAGTTTATGCATGAAACAATGTTTATTAAATTCGTTGCACATATAGAATTTGCTTTTACAGCAATAAGCATACGTACTACTTGTACGAAATATATATTAGCATTCAATAAAAATACAATTTGCAATACTCACAAACTAGAGAGTCAAACCAGCAGTTCTGCCACGTAAACTTTTGGACCCCTAAGCACAAACGCCGGTTAACACCCGGAGCTGCTTGCCTCGCAGCTCCCTTAACTCGCTTATCTAACAACTTTAACAACCTCCTCACTAATCAAGCTGCTTGGTATACCAAGCGCGTTTGCCGAAATTAGCATATCTCAAGCAGCATCTTTAATTCATTCACTCAAAAGTTCGATTCTTGTGAATCGAATCTTATGTATACCTTACACTGGCTTCCCTCGAAAAAAAATTAGGTAACTGATGTCTGAACGGCTTCAGTTAACTAATTGAAAACGCGTGCTGGTCCTACTTTTTACATAATGGGTGGCAAAGCCAAAAAAAACCTTCCACACGTTGTGTGGGGGAAAAACGCCACTCCCATTTTACAAAACTAACCCCCAAGGGTCCAGGTGACACCATCAAACAGTGGATTTGCAGAGTTTCGGATACTGGGCTGGCCAACCGCGCCCTAGAAAATCTATTTTAGTTAAAAGTGTCAGCACAATTGCACAGCATGACATTTCTTGACTGTTTGTAGCTGCTCTCCCATAATTCATAATGCACATGTGTTATGTTTTGTGAAGTTAGTACATTAGTTAGTTAATTGTTATCTGTAGTTAGTATGTATATTTTTTTCTATTCACTACATGTCCCCTTCAAAAATATATAAAAGAACAGTATGCCGTTTTTCTTTCAGTGGCTCAGCCCTTCCCCTCAAAATGTTTACACAGTATATACAATGGGGAATTTCAAACCAGTTTGGTTCGATTTTATTGAAGGGGGTGGGATAGAATAAGAGAATGTATACAAGACTTGCTCATGAGGGAAGCAACTTCGTTGCACCAGTCTGTCCATTCCGTGGAACCTCTCTTGATTGTCGCAGTCATAGTAAATGGGTTCGTTGACCGTGTGGGCATCCTTCGTGCAGCAGGTCGTTGGTCCTGAGGCGCTGGTCCGTCTTCACGATGGACAGGAGTTCTCTAGGGAGGAGGCCAACCTTTCTGGGCGGCTGATATCTTCCGCTTCCTGTACTTATGCAAAGGACCTTTAGAATTGTAATTCTTCCTTTTGATAGCCTTGTGTACCTTATGTGTGCCATGTTCATCCTTTGATGGAGGTTTTGAAGTGCACACTTAACATTTCTCCGTACTTTTTTAGAGTATAGGCCTTAGATTTCAATGCAGATTCTATTTTTTCAAACTTATACGCCAAACCAACGCTTTTAGTTACTGGCTTTATCTCGCCCTTTATGATACGTTTACAATTAGTTCGCTGCTAGTTTCAAGTTTTTCAACAGCCTGACTCTTTTGGTATTGGTGCTTATACGACCTATTGTTTACCGACTTAATTACTTCAGTATTAGCAGTTTTAATGCTGGAACC
The DNA here is from genome assembly GCA_907164885.2 of Dolomedes plantarius. Taxonomy (NCBI): domain Eukaryota; kingdom Metazoa; phylum Arthropoda; class Arachnida; order Araneae; family Dolomedidae; genus Dolomedes; species Dolomedes plantarius. Next base: position 161,160,967 of record OU015492.1, read on the forward strand.
TGAAGGCTCCTTTTCACGTTTTTTATCCCCCTTAACTGACGAAAAAGTCTCTTTAAAACGTCCTTCTTCAGAATCGCTATCATTTAAATTCTTTAACACTGCTTCAGTTTTAGGAATATTAAGATTTTCGTACTAGTGCGTTTTAATGCAAACTTTTTCTATAACTTCCGAAGCATCAGCTAAACTACTTACAGTATAACTCTTTGTCCACTTTTCATCCTGATTCTCAGTCTGGTTTTCATGTACTTTATTTAAGACCATATTATCAACCTGGCCTACACAATCCCCATTCGGCTGGGAACTTGAAATAATATCATCATTACCTAGCGAGTTCCTACTATCGTTTAAAGCATGTTTATTATCGTCAACTAATAAGTTTTCACTAACTTCCGTAACCCATACTTCGTCATCTACTAAATTTCCTTCATTAAGAGATGTGTGAATATCATCTAAAATATCAGGTATAGCATTAATAGAAGTTCCGGATGGTTTATTTTCTGAACCACTAGCATTAGTATCGGCACTACTTTAAGAAATTTGTGCTGGAATTACCGCATTATTCCAGCTAGGCTCACTTTCATTATAAGCCTCAAAAATACCCCGACTTTCACTATTCTGAAAATAATGATTACTGCTCGGACAATTTAATACATTTGACCACACAGTTTCAACAGGTTGAACCATATCATGTGAAACAACTTGCCAGTGCATGTAAGGTGCTTGCATATTATTTACTTTAAGTGCACTAATTTCATTGTAACGCCGTGAGCTTCTATTATTTTGCTCGCGATACTGGTTTCGCTGTTGGTTTGAAACTCGCGATAAATTTTGGCGGGGGTTAATAAAACTTCTCGTACCTGAGTGAGGGTAAGGGGTAGCGAAGAAATGCCTATTGTCATCTTTAGCTAAAGCCTGAAGGAGGGTAACCTTTCTTGTAATATTTTGATTGTCCAAAAAATCTTGAACACTTGGATCCAAACGTTGGATAACTATTTTTAAGATTACCGCTTCCGTCATCCATTCTAAATATTCCTCACACTTTATAATCTTTTCCATAGCAAAATCTAACGCAGACTGACCTTCACGTTGCCTTAGTGAATAAATTTCCGCTTCTATTTGACTTTGATTAAAGGTCTTGGGAAAAGCGTGAAGAAACTGTTGCTTGAATGACGAATAGTCAAAAATCAGATTTCTGCTTTGCATACACTTGTACCACTGATATGCACTACCTCTTAAAGCGGCTAGAGCAATTTTAAGTTTCTCCCCCTCTGGGGCAAATTGTTGCTTAAAGTAATGCTCAATTTTCTTTAGGAATTGGCTTGAGGGGCCGCCATTGAAGGTGGCTTCGAATGGCGCAATTTGCTGAACCATAATTACCCGATGAAAATTTCCAACAGGGTGTTGTTTTACAACACTCATTTTAAAATAGCATATAAGTATAATAACAAGATACTTTCACAATTTAATTTTATCAATATCAGAATATAGCACAGTATAAAGTTCAGACTTCATATATGTTGTTCATTATAAATGCAACGAGAACAACCAGGGTATATATAAACTTTCGGGCACCATTATAGAGAATTTTACTAAGGGGCACTCTATTTGAATTTGATACAAACACAGTTTATACATGAAACAATATTTATTGAATTTATTGCACATATAGAATTTGCTTTTACAGCAATAAGCATACGTACTACTTGCACGAAATATATATTAGCATTCAATAAAAATACACTTTGCAATACTCACAAACTAGAGATTCAAACCAGCAGTTTTGCCACATAAACTTTCGGCCCCCTAAGCACAAGCACCGGTTAACACCTGGAGCTGCTTACCTCGTAGCTCCCTTAACTCGCTTATCTATCAACTTTAACAACCTCCTCCCTTAATCAAGCTGCTTGGTATTTATAACAAGCGCGTATGCCGAAATCAGCATATCTCAAGCAGCTTCTTTAATTCATTCACTCAAAAGTTCGATTCTTGTGAATCGAATCTTATGTATACCTCACAAAGTTATTCAGTGGCTGTCTAATAGTGCCATATTTATCAATAAATTTATGATACACATTAATTGAACCGAGAAATCTTTGTAAAGATTTCACATTATTGGGTGGTTTTAGCTTTTCAATAACCTGAATGTTGGTGTTATCCGGAGTGGCAATCCCATTGGTAATTTCATATCCTAAAAATTGAATTTGTTTTTGTAAAAAGGAACATTTAGAAAATTTTAGTTTTAAATTTTCCTGTCTGCAGATATCAAAAATTTTTTGAATGTGTTCAATATGATTAGAATAGCTATCTGAAAAAATTAAAATATCATCAAAAAAATTTGCAGCAAATGAAATTTTATATTTAGTTAAAATTCTACGAACTGTTCTCTGAAAAATGCTGGGTGCATTGCGCCAACCAAAAGGTAAATGTAGACATTCATATAATCCATTATGGGTTGCAAAAGCGAGTTTTTATGTGTCATCTGGGTGAATAGGGATATGCCAGTAACCTGAGGCCATGTCCAATTTTGAAAAATATGTACTTTGAGCTAGTTTATCAATTAATGTCTCGACCAAAGGTAATGGTTCGCATCCGACTTAGTCACCTGATTTAATTTCCTGAAATCAATACATAACCTATTCATTTTGTTTTCATCATTTTTATAACCAAGTGTTACTGGTGCAGAAAATGGAGATGAACTTTCTTTTATGATATTAGCTTTTAATAACTCTTCAATTTGAGTATCAATTTCTTCTTGTTGTTTGGGTGAAGTTTTATATGCGCGTAACGAAATTAGCAAATCGGAAGTCAGTATCACTCTTTGGGGTTCTATTCTTACTGATCCCACGTCATGTTTATTTTTTGCAAATATGTCTTTATATTCTTCTAAAAGTTCTTTTATTTCGGAACTTCCTACGTTTTCACTCATTTTCGTTTTTTCCTCGACTGTACTCTGATAACGTGTGCACCCATTACCAGAATCCGTCTTGGAAACATTCGAAAATGTTAAAACGTTTTTATTTTTATCCCTTTTCTTTACTTCCTTTTTCTCTTTAACGTTACTAACATGTAGCTGAACATGATTTTCGGCTATGATATGCAAAGACAAATCGCTGCATTCAGAACTAGAGAAAGTGATCAGTTTTCTCCCATCCTGTTCAACAATTTGGTTTGCACAATTAATTTCCAAACGAAAATCAACACAACTCTTTAAACCCAAGAGGGCTTATGGTAAATCGGTGTCAAGTATGAAAAACTCTGCCGATTTAACAATATTACCAATTTTATAGTAGAGATTGCATGTTTTGTTAAGTTGTATTAGCCCTTTTGTTTGTTTCACGTTTATCACTTTATTTTCTCTAATGGGAACATTTAATTTTTCAACAATTTTACTTGGAATTATATTCACCGTAGATCCAGTATCAATATTTAACCATATCTTATTATTTGAACTCGAGTTATCTTCATTTTTTGTTTTTCTTTTATTATGTACGTACGTTTTTTTTTATGTATCCGGATACTATTAATTGTCACTTTTCGTGTTGTGACTTAGGCCCTGCTATTTCAGACGTAGATGGTCTATTGATGCAAGAGAATCCCCAATGATAAGAATTCATGATCCCTATTTTTGCCAAAACTTACAGGGTTTGGGGGGCAAATCTTGTACCGCATATGTCGTTTGAGCCTTTGTTGGTTTTGCATTATTATACAATCGTGGTGTAATTTTCCTGTCCTTACAACATTGGAAAGATTTGTGTCCTAGTTGTTGACAAATATAACAACGGATTTCCGGTTTAGATTTTTCTGTCTTTCCATTCGTATAGGGTACCCGATGGAACGGTACCTTTACTTTGTCCATGTCTTTGCGAATTTTTTCGTAAATTTTCAATTTGGTTTTAAACTCAACTAAATTCTCACATCCATATAAAATGGCTTTGTTTTGTGTAGTGTCATTAATCCCGTTAATGACGTAAGTGATTAAAGCACCTTCGTCTATATTACTTTGATTAGCAATTTGTTTCATAGTAAAAAAATATTCTTGCATTGATTCATTATATTTTATTTTACGTTTTTGTAGGATGTCATGTATTTCCGCCAAATTATATGTTACTTTGAACTCTTCAATTAATAATTTCTTTAGTTTGTCAAAAGAATTGACTGAAGTTTCACTACGAATGAACAGAAGTGCATTTCCCCTAATACAACGTTTTGCGAATAAAAATTTATGAAACTCAGGTAAGGAGAGTAATGCAGCATGATTTTCAAAAGTTTCAAACCATTGTACTATATTTTCATGTTTTTCCCCCTTAAAGAGAGGTATCACTGCCTCAATGTCAGAAAAGTTTACCATAATTTTTGTTTCTCCCATGCTTGACAATTTTGAATTTTTATCGACATTTTTTATTTTAGAATAACTGTTTTCCTCGCCATTACTGCTTTTTATTTCATGTTCTCTACTTGTATTATTTTTTATTTTGACTCTAACCGTTTCGGTTTGGGTACCATTTTCGTTATTACGTATAAGGCTTTCTGTTTGAGTAGTATTTGCGTTAGTATCTGTAAGTTGTACCCCACCTGTTTCCGTTTGAGTACTATTTTCATTATTGACTTTATTTGTGAATCCGGACAGAAATTCAGCTTGTTCTGTTTCGAGACTAATTTCGTCTTCCGAAATGTCCTCTGTAATTTTCGAATTTTTAAGAAATTCGAAATTAGATAAGCACGAAATAATATGTTTAGTAATTTCCTGTTTTTTCACCTTCTACCGAAATATTTAAAATATCGAAAATTTTAATCAATTCCGCTAACTTAAACTATTCTGAAATTTCCTTCACTTTAGCTACAAACTCTTTATCTCCAACTTCATATTTAAAGCCACTAAAATTTAAAACTCTATTACGATCTAATCTCGTATTTCCATTTTGAAATATTAATTTATCCAATAACTTGACTGTTGAAGCTTTTTGCTTCTTCAAAGCTTTACAAATTACGTCAATATCCTTAAGTAACATGGTTAAAATATTAATATACAAATTCCAAAATATTTACACAAAAAGCAGATTCAGTTATAAACCATTATAAAACTACAGCATATTGAGATATAAACCATTTATTGAAATTATTCATTATTCAAGTAAAAAAAAAATTCTATTTACATTTATTTATGACTTAACAAAGAAAGAAAAATTACTCACGCAATCATTCACCTCTTCCTTGAACGAAAAAATAATAAAAAAAGTTACTCCTTATGAACAGTTTTTGTTCAGATTTCACTGGAATTGTCATCTTTCACAAAGCGAAAAAAAAATCGTCATAGATTGTCCACTTTCGTGTATTTTAATCCTGGAAGCATCGGACTCGCACTGTTCTTTGATTATTCCACAGGTAGCACCCAAATAGAAAAGTTTCCAGGCTTTGGGATCCAGTTCGATCGTCCTTGTAAACCGCATGTAAACCGCATTACTTGATGTCGCAGTGGCCGTAGAAATACAGTATCGGAACTAACAGCTCCCAAAGCGCTGTTTATATTGTTTTTCATCTAGTCCAGTATCCGTCTAGGTATAGGAGGAAAGTTGCCGGGTAGAAAATACACATTTCTCCAAGAACGGCGGAGGAGTGTTCAATAACTTTCAGCCCTCGCCAGGGCTGCGTCCCACAAAATTTAATCATTTTTGGGTCGGAACTTTATCATCCTGCCGGCTTGAAATGTCATATCAATAGACACCGTTGGAACAGCTGATACTGGAACACCTGTAAAGGAATTCTTGGGACGCAGTAAACAGGGGACTGAATTAACACAGATTTATTTGTCGTTTATTACGCAGTTCCCCATAGGAAGGGAGCTAGACTTTGTGACATATTATATGTTCAAACATTATCAGGAAGAGCCCGGCTTTTAGCCGTGCTCACGTTTTATATCGGGAATATACAGAAGAATTGGTGTAAGCGTTAATCCCTCTGACGCTATGTTACGTCATGGACTAGGGCGTGTCCGATGATTCTTATTTGCTCAGTCTCCCTAGACAGAGGCTGGTCTATGAGGATATTTCTCTGTCTATAGGGGAACGAAGGGATTAAGTACTGCAAACTTTAAGAGCTATTACATCATCATTAGAAATGGAATAAATTATGTTTTACAGGAATATGGACAATTCAGATAATTAATATAATTTTTTTTATATTACATATATATATATATATATATATATATATATATATCTGTACTTTTTTGGAATTTTACCGCCAAGTCTATGTAATACAGTTCTTCTTAAGATGCAGCTTTTTTCTTCTTAGAATAGGAAAATTACACAGCTTCTTGTCCAAAAATAAAGTATGCTCAATTTTTTTTAAAAACAAAAACTTTCGCATAAAATACGTATAGCATTCTATGTTTCCTGCTTAACAACAAAATCTGAAATTAACGATGTTAACCATCACTTTTTCTCCCATTTCAGGAATTAAATTGTTTAGTGCTCAAGCTTCAAAAGACTACGAAAGTTTTTTTGAAAATCCCATTAATTAGAGTGTTTAAGTTATATTGTATTTAGCAGTTCAAAATTTGAAGTAACAATAAACGTGAATGAATGACATAAAACATAATTAAATCCTTTTATGTATTTCAATTCTTATCTGCGATGTTTATTAATATGCTGATATTTCTAGATCATTAACGTAAATTTTAGGAGTAAATGCAACGAATATGCTTTTTAGCGAGAGTTGAAAACTACAATATTTATTCTATATAAAATTTTAATGGCTTATTACCATTCAAAGAAAATTATTTTTAACGAACTCAATTTCGTTTAAATTTTGAAATTATGTTTCTTCCAAGCATATTAGCACATTTTAAAAGAACTAATTTTCTTCAGAGTATTCTCTCTGCAATAAATTTATATTTTCAACAGAAGAAGACTAATATACTTCTCTCGAATTTGTATCATGTACTCTGCTATCATGTAACGCTAAATTTTGTTAATTGTTAGACATTTTATGCAAATAAGAAAAAATTAGGGGAACTATTATTAATTTTACATTTTATCTCAAGCAAAACATACGCTTCGGGGGAGTTACTGATAGAAATATTAATTGTTGTCATAAAATGAAGTTTATTTTCCTTTAAGGCAATTTAGCTCGACACAAATAATTATGAGTTAGCGAAAAATATTATTGAACTAAATTTTCCCAATTTTTTTCTGGCAATATAATGCAAACACATAAACATTTTTTAAAATTTAGCCTCGGTTTTAGAGTAAATGGTTTGATATTACAGATATGAGATAGTTTAATATACCTTTTGATTAATAAAAATAATTTTACTTCATAATGGGTTAATAAGGGAAAAAATCGATCGCGAAGATACAAAAATACTTGGTTCTAAGCAGGAATAGCTACTTTGGATCGATAATTATCCTAGCACATCAATTTCCTCTTGCTGTACATAAGAAATTCTTCAAATCTCATACAAATGGAGTTAAATGAGGTATTCTGCTTCGCATGTATGACTTTTCCTAGTGGGGATAAAATGTCATTTGTTATGTCAAAAATAATATGGAAAATTTTATCATAGTGAATATGGATTGCTTGAATAAATCGATATATTTCCATGAACATTTAATGTTGAAACTAGCAGTTTGACGTACTTTTTATTCATTCTATACGTTTAATAAACTTATTTGAAAAAATAAATTTTAAAAAATGTCAATATGAAAGCTATTTTTGACGTGGTATTCGTATAACTAAGTGAAACTACATATTATATACAATATAAGTTGTTTTGGCACGATTGTATTACGTGTTGATCATTATGATTTGGTCACTTTGGTTCGAAAAAAAACGCCTGTACATGATAAGTTTATAAATTCGAAGGTTGGGAGAAGATTAATCTCGTCTCGCTCTTAATACTCGAATACAAGGAACTTTTTACTTGAAATCTGTCGAGTGCTCTAAACAAGAACACATGATTTCTTAAAATCCCCAAAGAACACTAAAAATGATAACTACATTAGGACGATTAAATTAAGATATTCATTAGGTGCAGATCATTAGGTATGATTGTCTATAACAGGGTTTTCCAAAGTGGGCTGTATTGCCCCCCCCCCCCTTCGGGAGGAGCTGGATCGATCCAGGGGGGGGGGGGTAGCCTCGGGTGCAAATTGGGGTCATTAAATGAAAATAAGCGGAGGGGGGGAGGAAGCATATAAATGAAAGAAAGACTTTGTCCGTCGGCGGGACAATTCCGGGTGGACAGTTTCCGGTACATAATTTCCGGTATGGCATCCGTTATAAAATTCGGTCATGTTTGAAAATGTTGAAATCGATGTACAGTGAAACCTTCCTTAACGGACACTCCCGAATAGAGGACACCTCTAATGAACGGACATTTTTACGATTCCCAGTCCTTTTATATAGGACAATCCATGTTATTCCCTCTGAATAGCGGACACTCCGAATAGCGGACAGGTATTTTTTAAAAACTTTCAATTATTTTGGCAAATATATCAAAATTAGAAACTTTTGACGCCTCAAATGGATGGATGGAAAAATTCCGGACACGTCACAACATATTTTTTCAGCAGATTTGAGGTGAAGAAAAATTTGTAAATTCAAATGAAGTAACAGATTGGATTGGAAAGCTTAAATCTTTGTGCAAAAGATATGATGACAAAGACATTTTCAATGCCGATGATTCTGGCCTCTTTTGCCGTGTCCTTCCGGACAAGACCTTATGTTTTGAGGGTGAAAAATGTAGTGGCGGGAAAATTTCAAAAGAGCGGCTCACTCTTTTGCTGCGCTGCAGTATGCTGGGAGACTTCAAAAATCCAATTGTTATTGGAAAAGTTAAGAAGCCTAGATGTTTCAAGAACATTAATGTGCGAAAATTTAGTGTTTCGTGGAAGTCAAATAAGAAAGCGTGGATAACCACTGAGATAATGAGCGATTAGTTGGTGGAGTTAGACAACAAAATAAAAAACAAAAAGAGAAAAATCAATCTGTTCATGGACAATGCTACTTCTCATCCTGATGATTTAAAGCTAAAAAGTGTTAATTTAATTTTCTTGACTCCTAACACCATGATGCTACAGTCCCTTGATCAGGGAATTATCCTCAGCTTTAAAGTACGATACAGAAAGCTGCTTCTGAGACATGTGCTTTCACGGATTATCTTCTGCAAATCCAGCGAAGAGTTGGCAAAATCGGTGTCTGTTTTGGATCCAATTTCCTGGACTACGTCAGCCCTTAAAAAGGTGGAACCTGGGTGCGTTCTAAAAATATTTTAAGAAGACGGGATTTTTGAGTACAAGCGAAGTGGCAACTGACAGTGCTACAGAAAAAAGCAAAAAAGAACTTGCGGATCTAATAGACAATTTGGATTCAAATGTCAACGTTGAAGAGGAAGTCAAGATCGACGACGATTTATCCATTGAGGTAGAAAACCTGCGTGTTTCCAATTTCATTCATCGGGCCACCACTGAAGCACTGGCCCTTTCTGAGGATGATGATGAGGAATCGCCAATGGAAGACTGCAAAATCAAAGATTATTCGGAAGCACTGAAATACAGCGAACAACTAAAACAGTTCTTTCTGAACAGTGAAGATTCGGAGGGACTAGCAAAGCTAAATCCTATGAAGATTCATCTTGAAAAACAGGTTTGTTGTGTAAAAGAGAAAAATCAAACTTTGTTAAGAGATTTTTCAGCATTAATTAAAATAATTTAGCTACTATACATTGTATTTTGGAATTATTTAATGCAAGATAAAAGGATTAACACACAATTAAAAGGTAATGTAGTAAATAGTTATTCTTTTCTTGCCTAATTAATTTTTCCTTTTAAATTAAAATTGCAGCCGTAATTTTCATTCAAATGTAAAACAGAACAGTAAACACTTTTTAATAAAAGGGTTGTCCTCCCCAATAGCGGACACCTCCTAATAACGGACAAAACTTTTGGTCCCGTGACTGTCCACTTTTCGGAGGTACCACTGTATTTTTTTATGAAAGTACACAAATGTTACATATTCGGAAAGAGCTTTAAAACTGATACATTTTTCTGCGTACACTTATTCTGTTACTTTAATAGTTTTAGAGATATTTCAATTGTAAATGCATACTCCACCGATCATAATTGGCCGTACAAAACGTAGTCCGCCATGTTTTAAAATTTAAAATCGATGTATTTTTTCCATGAAAGTACATAAATTTTAAATATTTAGAAAGACCTTTAAAAGCTGATATTATTTTCTGCGTACACTGAATATGTTACTTCAAAATTTTTTAGAGTTTTTTGGATTCTATTGAGGCGTTTCCCGTGAGATCATCCATCTTTGACGATGTAAACAAAGCGTGATTCATAATCATAAATATTTCATTTGAAGGTGTACTGATTTTTGGGGGATCTTTTGGTAATTAAAAGTGAAAAAAAAATTCAAATGCCATCTGTCGAGGGGACGGATAGCTTGAGCGTAGCTCCCGGCTAGTAAAGAATGTAGACGAGGAAATTTTGAAACATCCCGAGGACACTAGACACAGGGGACACGGGAATAAATTATTGCTGGGTAATTTTTTTTTTTCTGAAAAAGGCGGTGTTAGGCGAAATACGTTTTGGAACCACTGGTCTATAGAGGCACTTCAATCTGTCTCAGATTGATGTGTACGCGTTTCCTGCTCTGCTGCTGAGGAAGAAATCTGAATTTGCTACAGACGTCCGCGAATAGTATTTAATTTTCAGCTATTTATTGTAACTATTTTAAGATTTTTTTAATGCCTACTAGGGGCTTCAACCCTAGGCTCGCTACGCTCGCTCCTCTGTTATGGCTAATAGCGAGATACATAATGGTGATTCTCGGGCAATGTAACAGCTTCCATCCATTTACTGATATCACCCTTAATGCGAAGGACGTTTAATCACTGTTGAATTATCAGATTTAAAATTCAATTAAAAATCGGAAATTTAAGATATAGACTTGAAATGCGGTTTATATGAATAAGAAAGCTTTCAGCTTCCAGATGATGTAAATATTTTCTTTGTCAGATAAAAACTCGACGAGCATCGATATTACATTCACATAGGGGACAATATTTCTTGAAAAACTGTTTAATTTTTTGATGAAAATATTAGCCTGTTTTAAAATATTTTTAAACAAATGAGGTCTAGTTTGAAAGAGAAATGTCTGTAGTCTTAGACTGTAAATAGATCAAAATTCTACGATCATTTTTTCGAGAGTTATCGTTATCTGAAGATAAAAAAGTCAATATTTTCCCACAAAACATAAAATTTTAAAAACTTAAAGTTCGACGAAGATGAGACATGTCTTACTTTGGTCCCCCCATTTTTTTGCGTCTATTGGCATTGCTCTCGACCCCATAACCCCAGCGGTTTTGGAGGAGATAGCGTGACAAGCTTTTGACAGCGGCAGCGGGAGTTGTTTTTTTTTAGAATAGAGATATTTTTTACTTTGTTATATAAGCGCCTATATATTTTTAATCAAATCGAAATCTATTCACTCTTTTTACTAAAAACTTTTTAAAATCTTCGTTTAATTACGTCGATAACGGGTAAGTTTTTTTCCCGTTGCTTTTTTATAACAAATATTTTGAAGAATTACATAAGTGAAGTGTCATTACCACCAAACGAGGGTTTCATTCAACGCCAAGTAGCAATCGATAATTATCAGCAGAAAACCGAAAACTTAAAAAGAAGATATTCTAGGAAAAAACTTATATTCTAAAAAAAAAAACTCTTCACCACTTTTATCAGAGTATAATGTTAGAATGAGATTTATTGATAAAATTTTGACGTGACTCGCATCGTGTTTTATCTTAGGTGTTCTATTCGTTAAAAAAATAAGCAAAATTACACGAAATCTGTGTTATTTGACAGTTTTGGAAGATAGCCGTGTAATACATTAACACGATTTCTTTAATAAACAATGAATACTCTGTGCATAATTTTTACTGAAACATGTAATAACTAAGGATCCCCAGTTCCTTTGAGAATGTCTTAAGATTTTTAGGTAAGTTAGAGACATTAATATAAAAAGTTATGTATAAAAGTGGAATAATTTGATTACTTTCTTTCGCATATTAATAACCACATGTATGCATTACCTAATATTAAATTATAATTGTATAAGATCAAGCCAAGTTTACATTTCTTTTCATGGTAAGCGAGATACCCATGGGAAATTACTTAACATCAAATTTTCTTAGTTTTAGAGAACAATTAAGTGCAAGAATATTTTTTAAAAAGTTCTTAGAGGCGGTGTATAATTCGATATTCCGAGATGTTTAATAGCATGCATAGCTGTTTTCTTAAATACGTTTATTCTGAGGTCCTCAAGTTTTTAAGATTTCCTGATAAAAATTTCATTATATATTTTTATAGATAAGTGAGGCATTTATAAAAATATGTTTAACATGTACAAGAGATTATAATTTCAAAAGAAACAGTCAAAAGAGTTGATCTTTATGACAAAGCCGACCCCCTCCAAAACTAGACGTCAATTGCTAATATGCTGGTGATAGCAGTACTTAATATTTTCGATTCTTGAAAGGTGTATAAAAAGATTCAATTTTATTGTAATGCTCAACTTAAAAGATAGGATGGTAAACTGCATTAGTTTTTGAAATTCGATTTAAAATCATGCTTCTTGGTATTCATTTCTGATTATGAACCACCGTGCATGTGCTATTATATCTATCTGCAGCCACAAGCATGCTGAATTTATACTGCAGTAATCATTATCATTCACAAAATTCCTACCTATGCACACCAATCTATGTACATCATAAAATAATACCACCATATACCTCATAAATAGACATACGTCTGAACTATATGGTGCAATGACGAGTTAAATATAAAAGTTTTAACGCAATAAAATCAAATGGATTAATCGCAATCTTTATAACTTTTCAAAAATAAAGTTTTGTTTCTACTTAATTCCATGAAATACAGGTGTTCCTCGACTTACGACCGAAATTTAAATTTTTTTTAAAACTAATTTTAATTTTTTTTTAAATATTGTTTCTTGAATGTACAGTACATACCTATATGTATTTCATAATTATTAAAAACTATGAAAAAATAGCTTCGATGGCGCAATTAATGTTTGAAGGCTAGTTTACGAATGTTCTTTCTTTGTGAAGTAAAAAATACTCTAAAGAGCAAGGCAATCCATTTACAATATTTTTATTACTGGATAATGCACCGGGACATCCACCACACATATGCGATTTACATGCGAACGTAAAAGTTCTGTATCTACCTCCGAACACTACACGCACTTTACAACAGATGCATCAGGGAGCAGTTGCCACTTTTAAAGGAAATTGCTTGAAAATTATGTTTGCACACACAATTATGGAACTTGAAGAGCGGACGAACTTTAAAATATTTTGGAAAAATTATAATATTCTTCATAGTACTAAGATAATAGATAGAGGATGGAAAGAAGTCACTCCAGGATGCATGTACGGAATAGGAAAGAAACTAACAAAACGTTTTGAAACGAATGCAATTCATACAGTATCTGAACAAGCAGATCCTTTGGCCGAAATTACAGACCTCATCTTGAAATTTGGCGAGAAAATGAATCTGGAAATTGACAACGAATATATCAACCATTTTATTTAACATGATCCGGAAGAGCTTACCAATGAGGATTTGCAAGAGATTGCAAGACATTACGCTGAGGGAAAAGAGACGGATACACTTGAACAAACCGAAGTGCAATAAAAAAATTTGTTTTGAAAGAAATGGCTTCAGCTTTTCACTATATTAATAAAGGACTACAGCAATTAGAAGCAATGGATCCAAATGAAGAAAATTTAACATGTGTAAATCGTCGTACTCGGGAAAATCTGGCCTGCTAGCAGACAATATACAAGGAAAAGAAGACGTAAACTGTTCAAACTGCCTTAGATAAATTTGTTAAAAAAAACTTGCAACGTATCTTCTTTCGCAAATTCTGAACCAATGGATTGTACTAACATAATAAGTAGTGACGGCAAAGAATAATTTATATATTCTATAAAAGTACAATGTATTTTAAATTACGTATGCGTGTATGAAAGTAATAAATATATGTATGTACATATACAAAACATAAATTTTGTTTAAACCCTACTTACGACCAATGTCTAGGTCCGTATCTCGGTCGTAAGTCGAGGAATATCTGTATAATGAATACATGTAAGCTGCTAGAAAAGAAGGGCAAAATATAACAGTAGCGTTGAAAAAATTAATTATATTTATTTTGTTCCACTTATAGGGTGTTCCAAAAGTCAAAGAAATAACTTTGTTAGAAAATAGAGAATAATGAAGGACATAATACATTTTTGGTCAAGAAACTTAGTCGGAGTGCTACAACACCCCATTTGAAACTGGGACCTTGCGATGGCGAAAACAGTAAGCTAATTGAATCTTTCAGGTTTCATTGAGGAAGTATGCATCACTATTTTCAAGAAGTTTTGATACACAATGCGGCTAAAATTCTAAGGAGTGCCCAAATAGCACGTGGTACAAACATTTTGTGGGAACAGAATGTGTTACACGTTAACAAAGATCAAAGGGGTAAGAGCATGTTAAGGACGCTTTTGTTGAAGAAATTTGGCGAAACTTCAAAAGATATCCCAAGAAATCAACCATACATGCGTCTCGTGAATTGCAATCGGACGAAACCACTGGGAAACATAACCTTTCAGTTCAAAGTAGAGAGTTTTTTTTTTCCACTCACCTTGGATGAACATCTCTTTGGAATCACAGACACCACTGCCGAAGTTATATCAGATATGCTCTACCACACGTGGTAAAAGATTTATCCCAGATGGAACCAATTACAATATGACTGGAGAACCGTGATAACAGATTTCAACTATTTGTGTTGAATTTTCAAGAGTTCCTATTCATTTACATGGTAATTAAAATTAACTGTCTATTTCAATTTACTACTTTACTGTAGTTCGAAGTTGAACATTCAGTATTCAATAGTTACACTCAGAATGAAAAATGGCAAGATGTTATATGCACTATTACTACTACAAAACAATTGCAAAAAAGCAAGAGTTTAGATAAACGTTTTTTAATTTTCTGAAATAAAGTTATATAAATTCTTCGAGACAATTGTGGTCAAGAAATTAGTTTACCTTTTCACATTAGAAATGAATAAATATTATAATGTTTGAATGCTGTGTTACCTAGTATAGTCTTAGAAATCAACAGTATAGTTTAAGAAATCAACACGACACTATAAAAAAGCAATTCTTATTCCATGAATATAATTTAAAATTTAAATTTCTTCATTACTACCACATTTATTCTCAAAAGTTTCCGAAGTATGTTCTCTAAGTCCCAAGTTCCCGAACTTATCAACTGAATCCTAGGTTTGATTGACGGTGACACATCCCTCGCGACTGTATAAATTTCCCCGAAACGAAGAGCTTTATCTTCCGCAGTAGATTCTATTTCCACTTTTCCCACTCCACTGGATCTTTTTTCGATTTACTTTTACTATTGTCTCCTGCTTCCGTCTCCTCCCTTCCTTTGTATTACATCCGTCAAGACCCCATGAACATGCAAAGTTGTGCAAAAAGGTAAGCATTTTACAATTCACCCCATAGGGTTATAAAGACACATTTTGAAGCTATGAATAATTTTTTGCATGGGTTTATTTGTTGTAATTTCCTTGTGTATTTTACAGACAATGGAATTCATTTCAACATGTAATCGTGAGTGAACCGTTGCTTAAAATTTAAAATATTTTATTCTTTATTTATTACCTAAGATTAAATTTGAGGGTATTTATATAGCTCCAAGATTTTGAAATTTTTATTAAAAGAAATTGAGAAATTAATATACTATGCAAATTTTTGTACTTGATATACACGTATCGACATGGATATATTTCTATCTTTAAGGGAGTCCGGAACATAAACCTTTATTTTTTTCTATTAAATCACACTTTGTAACGATCTTCATTCATCAAATGCCAAATTATATAAAGATCGTATTAGGGATTAAATATCACTTCAGTAGTTTGGAGTTATTTTTATAGAATTAAAACTCCAAAATGAGAGCATGTATAATTTTTTGCATATCCACATTATCCTGTGTTTTCCTTTTTGCGCATAGCAAAGATTAAAAATAAAATAATATGACAGGATTTAATATTACTTAATTTATAAAAAATTTTAATCTGTTTGAAAAATTGAAGGAAAATTGTTGCATTTCTCTGATAAAATTATCAAACTGTGATTCCAGAAATTCTAGGAAGATTGCGTCTGGACTAGAATTTTGAGCTTTCACAAATTCTATTTTAGAATAATTAATCCTTTACAAACTAAATGAAATACTTTTTCCATGTAGGCGAATTGTGCTTAAATTATATAATATGAAAAAAAACCGGGGTTTGAAATTAACTTTTTAATGAATGGAACCTCAGTTAGTATTATTAAAAGTGGTTTCCTTTTTTACCTGGACTTCATATGTCCAAAAAACTTGCTAACTCTTGCCAAAAAGGAAATCCTTCATATTAGTAACATTATTCATAGAGCGACAGAAAAATAAGTAATAACGCAAAATAAATTTCTAACATTATAGCAGTTATAATACAAATCCTACATAACAAACTTATATCAATAAAAATGGTATGATTTAGGATGAATGTTAAATAACTCTGGTTTACAGCAAGATTTTTTATGACAAGAATATACAAATGTTGCAGTAAAATACACTTTTGATTCAAACTGCATGAGAATTTTTATTTCATGGCACACTGTCAAAGAAATTTCGCTTTTCCTGAATTATATTCCACCACTTTTATTTTTCTGCAGCAAGTCAGAAAAGTTTGAACAAGAAATATCGTGTCATATCCATTTCTGCCATTGCGTAAGTTGCCCACGGTGTTTTGAAACTTCCATTTTTTGACGGAATGAAGTGGAAAATATAAACATTTATAAAGTTGAATTTTCACTCACGTCCAATACCAATATAAATTGTGTCCCCAAAACAGATCGTTTTTGGCCAGACGTTGAAATTGCTTGTAATCAATAGGAAAAACTCACGTAGAACTTACATTTGTTTGATAGATATATTTTCAGACATAATAACCATTATACTTTCTAAACGTTTAAATGTAAAGTGGGTCACCAAAATAGCGGAAATACCACTTTAAAAAGGCTCCAGCTTAGCAGCATTTGCAAATCACGACGACAGTGTCATCGGCGATCACAAGCATATAATACGGTGAAGTACAAGTACCAGCTATCCCGCAACGGTAGTAGAAATAATGTAGAAATTAGTAAGAAAATGTAGGATCTAAGTGACCTTCTAGAATGTATCATAAACGCTGCGAGGCTTGCGAATGCTTCTGTAGATAAAACGGTGCAAATAGCTGATGTATCAAGAGATACAGTATCAAAGATTCTGATACTGTAAGAAAAGAAGTAGATGTTTTCTCTATGTGCAAAAAGTATCACCCGACAATGCCTTCGAAGAAGACAAAGTTTAGTACGGGGTTTGAAACGAAAATCTAAGACTACAGCTAATAACAGCGGAAGTGTATACGAATCGTAATGATTCTGTTTCCTGAATAACAATTTATGGTTATGCAGCGGTATAGAAACCCCTCATTACTATCACATAAGCAAGTAATATGTGTCAGGTGGTACCATGGACATTTAAACTGGAACTCAAATGATTGTCAACGAGTCTTTTAATTGGAAGAAATGCGTTTCACATTGTTTCCTACCACTGCACTGATAGAGAATATGCTTGTCGAACACCTTCTGAAACATACTACTGCCCCGACTGCATGATGCCCATTGTAGCAGGGTGGTAGCTCTGTGATGTGGTTAGGGGCAATCCCATGGCATTCCCTAGGATCCTTAATTGTTCTGTAGCGTCTTGTGGCCTAAGAAGTGCACGGAAACATTCTTGTCGACCACAGGCATGCCATGATGAAAGGGAATTTCTTTAAAATACATTTCCAGTGTATTTTAAACGCCTGAACTGGTCCTTTTCAGCGATGCGAAGTTCTTTCTAGGAATCTCTGTTTTTTAGGCTGTCCGTGATCAACCGAACATTAAATAGCTTGGATAATAGGGAGTTCATAGTATTACTCTACCAAACAAAGTCCAGAAACTATCTTCAGAAACACGCTAAAGAGAGAAGTTATTATAACAGTTCAGTTACTAAAAATAAAGGCAGTAAGAAAAGGATGCCCACACAATATTGACCTTCTGTCTTGAAAGGTTCTTTCTCTCCCTTTTACACAAATACATATCTTCTGCAAATCATTTTGCGTTTAGTTATTTATTTCATTGTAATCCCTGATGATAGTTATTAAAGCAATATCATAGTAGAGTTACTTTAAGTCTATCCATGTGTAAATTTTGTTTCTTCTATACTGCGGGAAATAAGTTTTAGTATAGTAGTTTAGCGTACTAATTGTTCGAACATTGGTTATCAAAATATTAGCCTATTTGCTTATTCGTCATTATTTTTGAAGACACAGAAATGCTATCATTCTTATCCAACAGGCACATAATAAATTTAAATTGTTATCCAACTAAAAAAAATAAGGCAGCGTAAAATGAAAAGTTAAAGGGCTCTTCACTAACATACCACAGAACGTAGAGGAGATTCGAATGAGCCACGTGCTGAACTTCTCAAGCTTGTCTCTTCGAAAGCAATTTCGAAATTACATAGCCGTACATTTTCATTATCTCTCCATTTGACAATGTAAGAGGTTTAGTGTATACTAATAAGATACATTCAGACATTAATTATGAAGCCTACACGTGTTTGTACACTAATAAACTATTAACTGGCCATTCAGATCTGTAGCAATGCAATGCACTTACATATATACGTACTAAAAACAAAATAAAATAATCACACGTAGTCATGAATCCGTGAGGCAGTTTAAATCAAAAAGGATACTGGCTGATAAAAAATAGTGAAAACCAGAGGACGGGTGATGAAATCGATCAACAGTTCAAAAAGAACTCACACACACATTGTTTAATTTTAATCTAACAACGTCTAAGTGACCATATAAAGCATACAAATTGAAAATGAAAGTAACAATTATAATTTAACCATTCTCCAGTTCAGTTAATACGATGTAATCAAGTAAAACGCGCTCACGGAGAAACCGAAGGTCAATGTTTAATGAGCTTGTTTTGGGGCTGTAGGTGGTTAGAAGTCAACAGACATCCATTTTAAATATCACACACAAAATACCTTGGTTTTTATTCATTTGTTTGAACGCATACGTTAGTGTTATTGCTCCCATGTAACCTGCATTTCAACTAACTATAGGTTCACTGTTTGGCTAAAACAAGATTCGTATAAAAGATGTATCTGATTAAGGCACTTTCTCTCGGAATTCTAAGAGATTTCTCTCGCTTTTGCTACTGAATTTAATCTTCAAAGTTTAATCTCAAGTTCAGGAAAAACGGGTTGCAGAATAAGGTAAAGGAAAAAAAGAGTTTTGAAAGAGCAAAATAAAAAAAAGAACTGTAGAAACGGATTTTCTCCTCTGATTTTTGAATGTACCACACCGTGTTAAGGCGGTGCGTGAGTTAAGATCGCAGAATTAACATCAATTCCGATATTAAGTCAGGGAAAATTTACCTCATGGTATTTTTCTTATATCATACTATTAAATGAATGCAAATGGTTTCTTTTTTCAACATTTTTAGACATTTAAATAATATTTCGTAGTTTTAAAAGTTTTAAAATCATTAGTGCTAATTTTGTACAGGGCAATCGATGTGATAATGTAATGTCCATAAAAGTATCATTTTTAATACACCTCTATTACTTTGAAGTATTTTCTACCCACGTTAATTTCGTATAGATGGAAAATTGCCAAAATAATTCCCTTAGCAGACATAATTATTTTCTCAAAACCTATAATTTAGAGGAATTTTATTGCTAAGCTACATTAGGCATTTAATCATCACTAAAAGCACAAACTAAGCTAAAATTTGTGTGAGAACCAGAGAGCTATGCAATGAATGTTTTTACTCTCATAATAAATAGCACACTTTTATATTTTTCTAAGAATCACTGCCAATGAGCGAAAATTTCCACTCTAATCCTACAAGTATATAATTCTTGTCACGCAAATGTTCCCTTTGATAGAGAAAAAAATAACACTTGTTGCAGATTATTCGTTTGTTTAGATGAGGGTGCCAGCTGTGTAGTTCCAGAGAAAATCGTGACATGATTGTACCGTATTTTCATTCTCGTCACAGTACTGATAATCCCAACATATCGTTCGTTCTTATTTATCTGATGTATACAAACGTGATAAAAATGTATAACTTACTTATTAAACGTCGGCGATATGTTTAACTTGATTTTATGGAGATGAGAAAATGTTATTTATTGCATGGGGTCACTTTAAAAGAAATAAATAGTGGTCAGAGCTCAGAACTAATCTTTAAATGAGAGTTAAAGTAAAATTTTCCTATAAAGATAACAAAATAATAACGAAACACAATGCATAATCACACAAGAATGTAGAGGACACCTGCGAATACCTGAAGATTTAAGTGAAGATTTTGTGTGGACCAACTTCAGAACTCAATGAAAACGGTATCTGGTTTCTGGCAGGTGACTATTTTGATCTTTAATTTAAAAATATATCGACATTTAAACCTAAAGAATTTCGAGATAGCATTTATGTTATTGAAATATTACTTACTTCAAACATTTTAAGTAGTGAACTAATGATGCACAAAAAGACGGTTCAAACTGTAAAAGCCCTTGACATTACGAACCTTCAAATACATATTTTTACTGGATTTCCACTTAAGATATAAGCATAAGAACATAAATAATTATCTCCCTCAATTCTAAATAATATATAACACTGATAGGGATTTAGGAATAAAAGAGGAGTTGATAATGTTCTTCTTAAAAGCGTCACTGTTGACAAAAAATTTAAACAACCTATTGACTAATTATGCTGATGAAAATAACTATTTAAACTACACATTTTATTGTAATTCCAGAAAATTAGAATTGAAGCGTAACGTTTTTGATATTATAAAATGATGTGAATCTTCAAATTATGTTTTAAAATTATTTACTTATACACACACACACACACACACACACATATATATATATATATATATATATATATATATATATATATATATGATAACGTTCCACCTTTATTAATTAACTCCTATTTTAAATTTGTCCGTTACCGTTTCAATAAGGTATAGCCCCTTATTTCAAATTATGACCTAAGGATAAACGAATTAACCAGCTAAATTGTCCCTTAACGCATGTGCTTTGTTTTGAAAACAAGATGATGCTACATCACCAGTTTTCTCGAAGCTTCCAAAAGATCATACGCCTTCTAATGCACGAGGTCAGATGGTCACCGATAACCAATTAGAAGTTTTTGGCCCCCTGGTGTACAAGATCCTGAACGCTTCGTAAAAGCGAGAGCAAAGATTCTGCACGGCTTTTTTTCCATGACTGTCCTCGTATATTGATGTTGTCCCATCCATGCTTTATGTCATCCCCGCACTCTTTTGTCTTGTGTACTCTAACGCCCCGCGCCGTGTCCTTTATCCGTCCATCAAGATGTAATGTAGCTAAATACTCCGGTAGGTCCGGAATTGTACTTTTATGTGTGCTGTAATATACTTCAAAACGCCGTCATTGTGTGTCTTGAATAAAGACAGTACTAAAAATCTATGGAGATTACTTTCGACAGCCTACAGCTGCTGGGTATTACATATATCTATATCTATATCTATATATATACATATATATATATATAGGTGGTTATGAAAATAATGAAAATACTAAGAAACATCATGAAAACCTTTATTAATACGGCGCAGGATCACCTTTCTCATGTAATACCACCTGATTAACCTTGGAATTGGATTACACAAGTCATGAATACTTGTTAAGAATATATTATAACATTCTTCAGGAGAAAATCATGAAAGTTCCTCTAGAGATGCTGTGGTGGATATCGATACCTCGCTCTATACGTTTATACAGATCACAGTGGTTGGATGATATATAGTCGGGGGAATTGTACAGGGCAAGATAAGATATTTGACTTCTTTTTCATGATATTCAAGCCAATACTTGATCGATTTAGCTGTGTGTATAGGGGGATTATCCTCCTGAAGAACGCCATCTCCTACAAGTAACAATGTTTGCACTATAATGGACTAGTGAGCTAAAATTTCGACATAGTCCTTCCCATTCAATCTCCCTTTTAGGGTTACATTAGGGCCTGAAGAAAACCATGAGATGCCATCCCAAACCCTGCTAAATCTACCTCCATGACTGACAGCTGAAATGAGACAGCCAGAATCGTACGCTTGTGTAAGAGTTCTTCAGACATACGCACGTCCTGTTCCGAGGAACAATGTGAAAAATGATTCGTCGAACCAAATGCCCTTTTTTTACATATTCGAACAGGATTTGCGCTCGTGGCACCATTGTGGAAGATATTTTGTATAGGCATCTATTACAAGTGGCTTGGGAATAGCTACTCTTCCGTAAATGCTTTGTTTGTGAAGTTCCCATCGACCTCTAATGGTTGATACCGGAACATGCAGATCCCGATTGAGCTCTTCGGTCATTTTGGTTGCAGTTGTTGTATTTCTTCGTGTCACAATCCGCTTCAATACATTGTCCGTCTCTTTCACTCAGCTCTCCCTTTCTTCCACTGTTCTGTTTGGCAAAGGATGTTTTCCCGTGCACTCTGTATGCTATCATGACTTTCGATACCATAGCTCGAAAAACACCAATTAGCCTGGGGGTAGTAGTAACAGATACTCCAATTTAAACGCGGTCCATCAATTTGCCCTTTTTGCAAGGTCTGCAAGGTTTGACATTTTACGCTGTTCCCCCTAAAAGCAAGATGCCCTTAGCTTCATTACTGCTACCATAGGACCACAGGAACATGTGATTAACTGTGTTACCTAGGGCATCATTACTGCTACCTGACAGTAGAATAATACATACACTATATTATATAAAAAATACCGGTGGCCAGACTTTTAAGGAATACGAAGCACATTCATAAACACCACTATTATTGATAGGTGTTTCCAATCTTTTGACATCCACCTGTGTATAAATATATATATATATATATATATATATATATATATATATATATATATATATATATATATATATATATATATATATATATATATATATATATATATATTAGAGTTTTAATATGCTTAAAACTAAAACTAAAGTAAATATTTCAAACTTTTATTTAATCAAATTTAAGGATGTAAAATGAATGAAGAGAACATACGCTTTTTCTGATAATTTTTACTGAAAGAATTTGTTTTCTATCATGATAATCATAGGCATTGTACAAAATTTTAAAAATATCAAAATACTGTGCCAAAGTTTTGACTCTTATTTATATATATATATATATATATATATATATATATATATATATATATATATAAAACTTTTCCGTGACTGACTGACTGACTGACAGATAACGCACAGACCAAACTGCTGCAGATAAAACGGCTGAAATTTTGCATGGCGATACTTCTTATAGTGTAGATGGGCACTAAGAAAGATTTTTTTTTAAAATTTTTAGATTTTTTTACATTGAATTTTTAAGCAGTTTTTGTAACATTCTTTAAAGGTTGCACCTAAAATAATAGTCTGACGATTATAAAATTTATATCACGAGAAAGAGCGAAAAATTCCTTTAAAACGAAATCATTTTCGATTCTTTACCTCCTTTTTCTGAATTTTGGTGAATCTTTAAAGATTAATTTTTAGGATTTAATTTATTAAAGGCTGATCACGTGGTTTCTTTTATTTTTTGTGATCCATTAAATTAATTTTTCGTCACACGCATAGCAACGAAATAAATTAACCAAAAAAAATATTAAAATACGGTAAAAGATAAAATTTAACCACAAGATTAATTGAGATTGAATTTTTTAAAGAATTTCATTCAAATTAGTATGTTTTATAGATTTTAAACATACAAATTAATTGTATACATTTGCCGTTGTATTTAATTTGAATATTTTCTTGTCTATAAGAATATCCGTTACAATTTTTTTTAAATATACTTTTTTTTGGCATTAACTGCATACATTGACTGTTGTATTTTAAAATATCAAAATACTGTATATATATATATATATATATATATATATATATATATATATATATATATATATATATATATATTTACATACATATATATATAAATATATATATGTTTAATTTTTATTACATTTTTATAAATATCAAGAATACATATGCAAAAAAATATTTTAAGAATAAAATCCAAATCACGAACGTAGATATAGAGAAAGCATTTGAGTTCAAAATCCTCTTCGTTTACTCATGAATAGAGCACTTAACGAAAAAAAAGATATAAGTAGCAGCATTCTACTTAAGTGAACTGCGTGTAAGCTAAAAGAATGTTTACAAAAAGATATTTCTAATTATAACTGGAATTTTTTTATGATACACCTCAAGTGCCGATTAATATTTATTACTGTTTTTTTCGCTACTGATGACAGAAAGAGAAACATACACTAATGTAACATTTCATGAAACAGTACTTTTTCTTAAGAACGAAGCTGTTTACCTTATCATTTATGTAACCAAAAACAGTAAAAAAATTATAAATTTATAATTGTTTAATTTTATTCACATTATTAGGTATGAATTTCTTCATGCTAATTCCAAAGGATCTTAAGGGTTTGTATATATATAGTTTTATTTGTGATGTAAAAATTTAAATTCCTTTGAAAATGTATTCCATTTAATGCTGCAATTAATATTTAATAGTTAGAAAAAAATATTTAAAAGTTAGGATTCCGGTTAAAATGTTTAAACTTAATGTAATTAGGTAACGATTGAAAAACTGCAAAAACTACACTCTTAATAAACATTAGGTTTCTTCAGCGTAAAAACTTTTAAATTTTTACTAATGATTAAAAAATACCAGTCAGTTTAGATAAGAACGGAAATATGCAAGTGTCTATCACAGTAAAATGTAGATAACACGAAGATGATAACATTGCAGGTAGCACGCCCGATTATGCAACTTCAAGTATGTAAAATCAGTCGCATAAAGAATACCCAGAAGCCATGTTTATTCGTATTGCTTTTATTTACAAGACAAGTCCACACTAAAGGAAAGTCTATGTTCATGGCTCCTGAACTAGCTGGAGATTACTATCTTGGATAAACTAGTTAAGAATGAGAAGAACAGGGAAAATCTATAGCATAGTTGTATATACAAAAAATTGGTTTGATAAAAGTTAAGGTTCAAATAAAATAATTTTGAGCCTTTGAGTGAAGCAAACTATTCATAGGTCACTAAAATATATTAAATTGAATTTATGAATACAAATATTATGTATATAAATCCTATTTCATATTCTAGAACAATATAAACATTAATAATAACACATATCTATATCTTTGTCTGTAACGCTTTTTCCTTTTTGTTGCCATATTCAAATAAACTTTGATTACCACCTTTTAAAAATAAATAAATTGAAATTAAGCTTTAATTGTTGAAATATTTTAGTATTATACTTTCCTCTCGATCAAAATATATAAAAATATATTTCATCTTCTAACATTTTTCATACCGAACACCTCAATGTTTTATATTTGGCGTGTGTTCATTTATGAATTAAAATTATGAAACAACTAAGTTAAATTTTTCCTCCGCAGTTAATGTATTAATTATTTAGCGTAATAGAATTAAGTAAAGTGATGCTATTATGTGCAGTTCAGAACTTATTAAAATTTTTTTAATGCATCTTAAATGGATCATAATAGTGCTGATATTGCATAATTTTAAATAATTAAAAATTTGTATAATTTAAATAAAAGAACGCAGAGAAGCTATTAAGTATACAAATTATATTGACTTTGCAGATGTAAATTGATAAAAATTAAAATTTACACGTCATTTTTGACGGGCTAACTACTAGTATATTAATAATAATATTTAATTTAAAATGTAACACATTTAATGTTATTAATTATTTATTTATTCAATATTATAATTAATATCCAGTAAAATCTATTTTTCATTTCAAAAGCATAGATAGAAACTTAATTATTCTCCCCACATTCAAATGTTTAATTCAAATCTTATAGTTAATCTCTTAAATCTTATAATTCATAAATTTTTTCGACATTATTTTAGTAAATTAAAACTTCGAATCGTCAAACAGAAAAATGAAAACAAATTGAATACGCTTTAGAAACACCATCACACCGACGAAAATGAGAATAAAACTCTGTCTATAACATTCGGCTAGACAATGCATCCTATTAAAGGACATTCTTTGATCGGGGTCGTTTTCTTATGTTTTGCGATGCTTCACGATCAATAATTATATTCCATTTAATTATTTTTGCCTTATCTCTCTTTAACATGCATTCACATGGAAAACGCAGATCATAAAAAATTGCCACCTAAACCTTACAAAACTTCGGCATTAACTGCTTTAGAGAAAGGAATTATTCTTTTCAAGCGCTAAATGTGTGAAGATAAGAGATTAATGCCGTAAGTAATGTAAAATCTCTCTCCGTCGCGGCGAATAATTCATGTTTCAAGAGATTTTCCATTCATCTAAATTCAATAAGCCCGTTTCTGATATTTCTTTCACTCACATCCTCTTTAACGGCTTTGAAAAGGAGGGATCCATTTCCTGTTGCTCTCGAAAGCCGCCATGCTTCTTTTGTTGCGTTTTCCCAGAAACTGTTCGGTGAAATAAGTGCCGGCAAAATACGGCAAACTTTTAATATCAATTTTTTCCCTCTTTTTTCTCCACTTTTTTTCCTTACATATTTTTTTGACGCACACAAGCGGTTTCCTGAAAATTCCATTTCATAGCAGTTTAATTTCCTGGAAAAAATTCCTAGGAAATATTTTATTTCTTGAAGATTAAAAAGACTGAAAATATATAAACACCCACAAAATTCAAAAGGAAATATGCTATTCAATTTATTTTTCTTTTGCATAGGAAGCATTCAATGTTGTCTAGAGTCATATAAGGCCTCTCAATTATTTTTGCAGCATTAAAGTAAACTTCAAGAATCTTTTGACCTATCACTTGAAAAGCTAATAGCCAATAGATTTCTCTGAAATAATGATAAAGAAAAAGTATATTTTAAGTTAAGTTAAAAAAATAATTCATTACCTTTCCTCGCCAGGAGTTTATTGATTGTTAAAATAAAACACACAACATTTGCAAATGGTTGTCGCAATAAATTAAGGCATTCATATAAATTAAGTTACAGACTGAAGAACAACGTTTAATAGAAGCAATGACTTATAGATCAACAGAGCTTAGCTTTTAAAGACGTCGTTTGTTTTTTAACGCAGTTTTAACCTTTAGCTTATGGGCCCATTTTTCCCATTCCCTCTTTAGAACGCGAAATTTCCACCCCCCCTTTGTAAAAATGGCCATTAAGGGATTTATATATATATATATATATATATATATATATATATATATATATATATATATATATATATATTCACTCTTGGGCCCGTATTCTTGGGATACATGCTATGCCATCCCTTAAGGAAAAGGTTAACAAACATTTTGTCTATATATATATATATATATATATATATATATATATATATATATATATATATAGTCGAACCTCCATATATGGAAGTAGCAATTTGCCGGAAAAAAATTCGATATATAGAAATTTCGATATATAGAATTGAGCTTAGCTTTATCATGATATTCCAAAAAAAAAAAAAATTTAAGCTAATTTTCGTATACGAAACTCCATTTCTAATTTATATGCGAATCCCATTAAATGAAAGTGAATAACTAAAAAAATGAATTAATATGAAAGATTTATTGAGTTCTACATACCTTAAAAGCAATAATCCAGACAGTGGTTACAATGACAGGAGTTATATTCTTATAAAAAAACTACGAATATCTTGCTGAACAGCCAGCTTTGCGGAAAGTTCAAAGAAATGTTAGTATTTATTCAGTCCACTAAAAACTTAATCAGGGACATTTTCCGCGAATTGAAGTCCACTACATATTGTTTCAAATGTCAAAAATTGGGAGATTTTATTCTAAAGAGGAATAAAATTTCCCAATTTGTCTTGAAAAAATTTCGATATATAGAGATTTTTTCGATATATAGAAACAATTCTTCTATGTAATGAACATGGAGATTTGCTAAGAGTTCGATATATAGAAAATTTCGATATGTGGATGTTCGATATATGGAGATTCGAATGTATATATATATATATATATATATATATATATATATATATATATATATATATATATATATATATATATAAGTGGTACAAAAACCTGCGAAAACACTAAAATCGTAAAAGCAGAATCGAAATACAGAAGGAAAATGTTAACAAACATTTAGTCTTAGTTTCAGTGTATGTTTAGTTTGTAAAATGTAAGATAAATCTTACGAGAGATTTTACCTATTTCTCAGGTTTAGGGATTTCTACTTGGTGAAGTTGAAGCAAGTTCGCGTAGTACTCAGAAATCAATCATAGATGAAAAGTATATTTCCTCTGTAACACAATACAGGCAAATGAACTTTGCCAATGCATAAATACAACTTATTTGTTAAGTGAACTAACTCTCCCCTTTCATTCGTAAATTATATTTCAAGCTTACATGAAAAGAAATGAACTGATCACCATAGAAATTATAAGACGCCACATTCAACATATCAAATTTCGAGATTCATAATTGTTTCATGTTATGCGGTTTTTTTATTTAAAATGGTTTATTTGTGAAGAAAAATTCATCTACAATCTCAAAGACAAATAGGCCTTTAAACTCGTTCTTGAAAATGCAATATTTTTAAGGGGAAATTATGTCTGTAGAAAATACCTTGGTTTTAAGAAAATGCTTATTCTGCATTTATAGTTTCTTCTTACTGGTGCTACAAACTTAATAAAAAATTTAAACACGATTGTTTTGTACGTGTGTGTTTGTTTGGGATTGTATTTTAAATTTTAAAAATGGAACCGCTTTAGAAGTCTTAGTGTTTCACTACATAAATTAGGATTGCGTCTGTGCAGTCCTTATAAGAATATATATGTGCACTTCCAAAAACATTTATGTAATTTCCATTATTATTTCTAGAGCATTTCTGCAAAATATTTATAGCACACTACGATATATTCTAAACAACATAATAAAACATGCTATAAACTGGTTAAGAACAAACATGTTTAAGTATATTGTAATCTTTTTGGAAAAAAAAAGATTTTTTTTAAAAATTCAATTTATAGAAAACCAAATTTTATTTAATTTTCTAGTTACTGTTCAAATATTTACTTACAACTCATATACACAGAACCCTATTTATATATTATCAGGGTGGATAACTACAAAACTTCAAAGAGACATATGATAATGCAGTAATTCATATTGTCATATTGTATGTTTGAGCTAATTTCCCAATTATTATTGCATTTATTTTCGTTGTTAAACTTCTATAAACTCTTTCAAGTTTTCAGAAATTGTGAAATATTACTTGAGACTTAGAAAATTTTAAACCTCCGTATTTACAAATTTTTTAAATCATTTCTCATTTTAGACGTATAAGCAGTGTACTTCTTGAAATTTTAATCCCTTTTCCTTTATGCGTACATTTTCCGCTCCCATCTGCAAAATAAGCTTTTAAATGCGCGAGGGAATGAAGGATTCAGGCAACAAAGCTAATAATGATGAAATATCCGGCTTTTGTGACTAGAAAAGAGATAAAAGTCTTTTCTCTGCCAGTAACCATAAATTATAAGAGGTCAATAACACGTCATTATTTTACACTGCTTCCCAACGAAATATTTAGCAACATGAAAGTTTACTTACTTTACAAGAAGGATATGTATTTTAGAACTCTGTTTCAGTGTGATATTAAGTTTCCTTTTACAAGAATTTATGTTATTAATTTATTCTTTTATCTTAGCAAAAATTATGATTTCAGGAGTTTCTTGAGAAAAAAAATCTTTTACAGTAGTATTTATCAAAGTTTATATGTGTTTGCGCATCTAAACATGAAAGTGTTAAGATCTTTTAGAAGATATAAATCTAAATCTACCCATATTTAATCTTCTTGGTGATTTCAAAGTTTATATGGCTAAAATTTCAACAATAACTCAAATAAACAAGACAAATGATTTGTTACCGTTTTACCTGAGTGTTAGAAGGCATAAAAATATACAATTAACAAACTGGAACTACACAAGAATTCTGGAAATCACTCTCCCAAATATAAAAAAATTCCCTAAAAATCCTCGCTTTAATTAATCTTCCCTTTTCCTCAGAAGATAAAATATAAACAATATTTAAAAAAAATACCTGCTTGATTTTTCATAACTTTTGAGAAACTAATTATTCTAACTAATTAGTTTATTGAAATTAATTATTTAAGGAAACTAATTATTCGTATTTTTTAAAGAAATTTATTTGTAATTAAAAAACATAATTTTCCATTATTGCTGATAAACTGGGAAGAACTGTAATACATATTTTCATTTTCTTTCAGGGATTTAATTTTATCTTTTTTTCTACTTTCGACCATTTCTCAATTTAAGCAGATTAAGCATCGTTAATTGAATGGCTCTTTTATTAATATGAGTTATCTACAGATATTCTAATCGAGATTTTATCTTAAAAACTAAAATCTGCAACGATTAAAGGATAAACCATGATATTAAAATAATCTGTTACTTTTAAATGTAAAAAACAGAAAATTTGATCTTCTGATCTCGTAGAGGCACTTTAGCGTAAAAAAAAGACTTTCTCACAAAAATTTTGGCTAATTGCTGTAGAAAATTTGCATGAAAAAATCATAATGATATTTCCGTTTCAGCGTATTCCCTATTGTTGTAAATGGTACACACCACACATCACTGATAACAACAAATGAACAGCAGTTTCAAAATTGGTTTGCACTCTTGCATAATATTAAAATTATTTTAGACCTAGTCGTGGTGACAAGACCAAGTCCGCTACTTTGGTTTAAGTTATTATTTGTTACATTTTAATCCGCTTCTTTCAAAGTAGTCTTTTTCTGACACGACACTGAGCTAGATTTCTTTTTTCATATAGTTAAGCCCTATATGAAGCTCATAATATAGGTGGTCATAAAAAAAACTTTGCCGATATATGGACCTCTAGCGGCTGTTCCGTTCAACCAATCAAGATGCATATTATTAAAATTATTTTAGACCTAGTCGTGGTGACAAGACCAATTCCGCTACTTTGGTTTAAGTTATTATTTGTTACTTTTTAATCCACTTCTCCTTCAAAGTAGTCTTTTTCTGACACGACACTGAGCTAGATTTCTTTTTTCAAATAGTTAAGCCCTATATGAAGCTCATAATATAGGTGGTCATAAAAAAAACTTTGCCGATATATGGACCTCTAGCGGCTGTTCCGTTCAACCAATCAAGAAACATGTTATTAAAATTATTTTAGACCTAGTCGTGGTGACAAGACCAAGTCCGCTACTTTGGTTTAAGTTATTATTTGTTACATTTTAATCAGCTTCTCCTTCAAAGTAGTCTTTTTCTGACACGACACTGAGCTAGATTTCTTTTTTCAAATAGTTAAGCCCTATATGAAGCTCATAATATAGGTGGTCATAATAAAAACTTTGCCGATATATGGACCTCTAGCGGCTGTTCCGTTCAACCAATCAAGATGAGATTTCATATATAGTTATTCAGCGGTATGAGCTCGGGATTCTGTGAACAACAACCAAGTGTCGCTCACGGTTACTGTTATAGATAAAGAAGCTCGAAATTTTCGAATGGCAACGCCCACTTTTTACCGTCGCAAAATGCTCAGCACATGCGAAAACACTAAAGAGCGTTGGAACGGTACGTATATCACAAAAAAACGGACGCATTATGCAAGCACAGAAAACAGCTCTGAGAACGGCCTATGATGGCACCCATAAGGAAAATGTGTAATCCAAATAAAAGTTTCCTTTTCTCCGATATGTGTTGTCATCAGTGATTGGTGTCTTGCCTCTGTCATATGCAAATTTCCTCCGTGTGCCCCGATCATGTTTTTGTTGGCCGTTCGACCAATTTCGAGTTTCTGTACCTATAACCATAACCGTGAGCGCCACTTTGTTGCCGTTCACAGAATCCCGAGCTCATACATCTGAATAACTATATATGAAATCTCATCTCGATAGGTTGAATGGAACATCCGCTAGAGGTCAATATATTGGCAAAGTTTTTTATGACCACCCTGTAGAATCAGCTGTCCCAACATCTACATCGGGATTCATTTAGATGCTAATATGATTTTAGGGCAAAGAAATACGTCTCACGGGGTAATGTGGCGAACTTGGAGTTTCTTCTAGCACTGCTGTTAGATATTTCGATAAACCCAAAGGTTCGTTTGGAATGTTCACCATTTAGACATCTTGTGGGCCTCTCGTAATACCTTGATGGTGTAATCGAGCCCACTGTATCTAAGCAATGCAGTTAGCATGCGAAAAGTTTCAGCTGGTGTATTTGTCAAGAAAATGAAACATTTCTCGTTTATGCATTGCTCAGCTTCGCATTTTTTCGACTCGGTTGATAATGAATTTTTTAAACGGTGTGCGACAGCGATCCATGTGTGCGAAAGAGATTAAATTTTCGGGTTTTAAAGGGAGAATACCGACCTACCCTCCCGAATTTTATCTCAAGGAGCGTGATTGGCCGCGTCGTAGCTCGCTGTATATAAGGTGGCTTATCAGTTTTCATCGCACACCTTTAATCCTGCTGTCAAGCTATGGGGAATTTTCCATCGGTATTTTTCTAACCAAAGATTAGCAAATGCATATCGCGCCCCGGACAAGAAAAGTGTCATAAGTAAAAAAATGGGAATTTTGAGGTTATGTCATTGAAAAACATGTATGAAGTACCCCATAGTGCACGAAAAGCGACACATCGTTATCTCGCAATTTGTCCGCCTGAGGGCAGCTGTATCAGATTTATTGTAATGCTAGTGTATAGTATTCTTTAACTTGATTTTTCTCAGATTCTGCATTTTTGAGTTGTGTCACATTTCTTGCCGGGGGGCGATATTTTTCTATTCCATGTTTCGCATATGAAGGTAGTTTCTAAATAATGAGCGCGTTTTTTCTGAAATTTTAAATATTCCGGTAATTACTTTTTTAGAGGATATTAATTAATTAATGCATTTCACTACAAAACTTAGTCGTAAAAGAAAATTTCAAGTAGTTTCTTCTAACGAAACTACCGCCGGTTATTAACGTAGGATTACTTATCATTGCTTACCTCTTTTGCATGTATATATGTAACGCACCGGCACAGAGAGAGGGAGGAGGCCAATGCATCACAAGGTCAACTCTGTGACCCAGATTCCCGCACTTATACTTCGCTGGCCGATGAAAACTTGTCCGATGGTCGTGGGTTTCAGGAGTTTGAGAACAAGTATCCTCTTAGATCTCGGTTGATGACATGCTTTTAGCTGGCCATTCCAGCCCTCGGATACACAAAACTATACCATTCTTAGAACAAATGTTTTTATTCCCTAAACTCTACAGGGTAACTGAACAGCGACAATTAACGACATCACGCCTCTACCTGGCGGCACGCCTATTTATAACTTTATAGAAGTATTGTCTCGTGATCAAAATATCCTGCAATTATTGGACACCCAGGGATATTGGCTCGACTCCGATTAGAAGATGTGTCATCTAAGCGCCAAAAGGCTGGGGAACAACACAGGGATTGTGTAGAAAATGCCTAATTAAGTTCGATTTCTTTGTTCTCGAAACTGACTACGCAAATGATTTTCAACGCGATACGCCAAGCATTTTTGAATGAATTTTGGGATTTTAAAAGTTTTTTTTTTTTTTTTGGGGGGGGGGGGGTTGTATGTTATATATATGTATGTATATATGTGTTATGTATATATGTATCTATATACATGTGCGTGTGAGTATATATATATATATATATGTGTGTGTGTGTGTGTGTGTGTGTAAGTCAAAGTTTTAACAAATTTTGGTACTTTTCTGTTTAACTGCTTACTGCTTGCCCGAACGTTACATACTGGGTTTGGCGCGCTGCCGAAATTATAACTCGCGACGCAGGACAACTGAAATTTTGCTTTCCGGAGGATCGTTATGGAG
Organism: Dolomedes plantarius; assembly: GCA_907164885.2. Taxonomy (NCBI): domain Eukaryota; kingdom Metazoa; phylum Arthropoda; class Arachnida; order Araneae; family Dolomedidae; genus Dolomedes; species Dolomedes plantarius. The sequence continues at coordinate 161,195,169 of OU015492.1, forward strand.
GAACGTAATCCTACATTAAAATTAAATTAAATTAAAAAAACACGGGCATTGCATTTGAAAATCCTCTGTGAAATGCAAGAAACAGATTCCATAAATATGCATTTATTAATTTGTAATGGGAAAAATTCTGAAATAAAAAGCACTGATTGAGCTATACATCTGAATTAACTATGGATATAGCACGCATGGAGATAGACGACATTCATGGTGACACAATGTATATTTACTTAAAATATCTGTTGTGTTGAATTACTTAAGTTATTTCTAAACAAAAGCTTCTTACAAATTTTTACATGAAAATGACTATATCTTTCTCAGATTCCTCTAAACTAAAGTAATCAAATCTAGCAAAGAAAAACTTCATTGAAAAACTGTCATAAAAAGGTAAATTAAAAGACTTGAGGTAAAGAAGAATAATTACAAGATTAAAAGAACTTTTTATATACCACGCTAATAAATTTTATTTTGAATCATATAAACTTGACAATTCTATGTTTTAATAAATACTTTTTAAACATTTTTTTGATGAATTATCCCATCAACTTGAAAGAAAATGATCAAATGCGTAATAGAGAGGTATCAAACTGGTAATCAATCGTTTAGCTCGAGAATTGGAAGTTAACTTGCGTTTAACTTTTCGTTCCCTTCCCGACCGATAGCTGGCTGCACCATTCTACAAAACAAAATTAACCGAAAATGAATTTCAATTCTGCTTAAAGATGGCTAAAAGTTTTAAAATAATGCATTGTCATCTTTTTCTGAGCTATTCTAGAACTTTCAAATGTCTAGCTAGTCGGGAAGTTAGTTAAAAATCGATCGCAAGATTTATACTGGACACACACACAAACAACCAAATAAGAAAGCGAGTTAATAAAAACATGGTAATAATAAAAAAAAATAGCGTTCCGGTAGTTTTCGGAAAAAACCATCAGAATATATAACCTTAAAAAACTGTTTATTTTCGCAATAGGTAAGCTGTAACGTAGATATAGGAGTTAAGCTGCTATATTTCAAGCTAAAAAAGAAACGAAAGGAATATTATATTTTTACTTTAAAAAAGAAAGTAAAAGGATTGACATTCTTAAAAAGTTGAGGAACTTTTTAAACCCTGAAAACCGTGTGTAGTAGGAAAAAATAAATATAACTTTAGCGGAGTTCCGCGTATCATTTCAAAGATTGGTTTCCTAGTTTTTAAAATCTGGCAGTAAATAACAAAAAGTTTAAATTGGACTTGTTTCGTTAAACTCGTCTTCGGGGGTTCAAACTAAGTCCAATGATATAGGAGAAATGTTTACGACCAGCTCCACTGAGTTCAACGATCATTTGATAAGTTTCTTCAAAAAGTACGTTCATGTTTATTTTAGAGACATCAAATATTTATTCTAGGAGTCATTTTAAAAGGTTAAAGTTTCTCTCCTTCACTGGAACTTTGTCTGTTTTATATGGTGTCGGATTTTCTCCAGTGCGTCATATATTGTGTGATGAAAGAGTCGATAAAACTGTCTGTGGGTCTCAGCGAATAAAGTTGTTTAAACTTCTACTAACTAACACAAAGGTTGTTTTAAAAATATGTCATTGTTGGAGGATATGTATGTTGGAATCAATTTTTTGGAGTTATTGTATTAACAAACACTTGAGTAAACATACATAATTTTAAATGTGAGCATAGGCTTATCGTTGTAAACTAAACTTTTAAATACAGCATCTAATGAAAAAATGTAATTTATATCTGAATTATGAGTAGAGTTTTACGCGTAATCTGTTTTTCCCATACTGATGTTGATTAAACAAGGAAGGCTGGGATAAAATTATTCTGGTAAAATCTCTATCGAAATGCAAGGTACGGCAGAAAGAACGTTCCGAGGGTATAAATAAATAAATTAATAAATAAATAAAATAAATAATAATAATAAATAATAATTAATAAGAAATAAATATTTTTTTCAGGTATATCTCTATCTTGCTTTGTATTTTTGTTATTGACGTTCCAAATCAGAACGTTCTTTCTGCCACACCTGTAATATCAAAACCTTATAAATTTACTTTAGTGCTTCATAATGGGATAATGCCTCCTCTTGGTGCGTTTAAATCCAAAAAAAAAATCTAGAAATGAGATTATATTGTCAAATATTCGATCTTTTAATCTTTTTAGATAAACCTTTTTTTTTTCTCTTTTTGACGGGTAATTTTTTTTTCCTTGTGGTGGTTTCTGTTTTCCTTTTTTGATGAATAGTTAAAGCTTATTTCCTGAAATTCTAAAAAATGCTTCAAAACTTAAAAAAAATAACTTAAAGTTGCTCGTTATAGCCTTAAGTTTCAAGCTAAGACTGTTACAAGCTAAGACTGAGCTATGCCACCTCTAATTTCAAGATTATTTTTTATTGTTATAGAAAAAAAGAAATGACCTTTAAATTACTAGTTTGCTTTCTGTGGCACGTGACACAATGAAATTATAAAAGATATCTTATGAT